>VSMD01064745.1:0-113492 GCA_008750895.1 Mirza zaza | reverse complement strand
CAGAATGGCCACACAACTGCCACTCATCCTGCAAGACACAGAACAGCCACACAACTGTCACTCGTCCTGCACAACACAGAACGGCCACACAACTGTCACTCATCCTGCAAGACACAGAACAGCCACACAACTGTCACTCATCCTGCAAGACACAGAACAGCCACACAACTGTCACTCATCCTGCACAACACAGAATGGCCACACAACTGTCACTCATCCTGCACAACACAGAATGGCCACACAACTGTCACTCATCCTGCACAACACAGAATGGACACACAACTGTCACTCATTCTGCACAACACAGAATGGCCACACAACTGTCACTCATCCTGCAAGACACAGAACAGCCACACAACTGTCACTCGTCCTGCACAACACAGAACGGTCACACAACTGTCACTCATCCTGCACAACACAGAACAGCCATACAACTGTCACTCGTCTTGCACAACACAGAATGGCCACACAGCTGTCACTCATCCTGCAAGACACAGAACGGCCACACAACTGTCACTCATCCTGCAAGACACAGAATGGCCACACAACTGTCACTCGTCCAGCACAACACAGAACAGCCACACAACTGCCACTCATCCTGCACAACACAGAATGGCCACACAGCTGTCACTCATCCTGCACAACACAGAATGGTCACACAACTGCCACTCATCCTGCACAACACAGAACAGCCACACAACTGCCACTCATCCTGCACAACACAGAATGGCCACACAGCTGTCACTCATCCTGCACAACACAGAATGGTCACACAGCTGCCACTCATCCTGCACAACACAGAATGGTCACACAACTGCCACTCATCCTGCACAACACACAATGGTCACACAGCTGTCACTCATCCTGCACAACACAGAATGGTCACACAACTGCCACTCATCCTGCACAACACAGAATAGCCACACAACTGCCACTCATCCTGCATGACACAGAATGGCCACACAGCTGTCACTCATCCTGCACGACACAGAACGGCCACACAGCTGTCACTCATCCTGCACAACACAGAATGGCCACACAACTGTCACTCATTCTGCAAGACACAGAACAGCCACATAACTGTCACTCATCCTGCACAACACAGAACAGCCATACAACTGTCACTTGTCTTACACAACACAGAATGGCCACACAGCTGTCACTCATCCTGCAAGACACAGAACGGCCACACAACTGTCACTCATCCTGCAAGACACAAAACGGCCACACAACTGTCACTCGTCCAGCACAACACAGAACAGCCACACAACTGCCACTCATCCTGCACAACACAGAATGGTCACACAACTGCCACTCATCCTGCACAACACAGAATGGTCACACAGCTGTCACTCATTGCACAACACAGAATGGTCACACAACTGCCACTCATCCTGCACAACACAGAACGGCCACACAGCTGTCACTCATCCTGCAGGACACAGAATAGCCACACAGCTGTCATCCTGCACGACACAGAATGGTCACACAGCTGTCACTCATCCTGCATGACACAGAATGGTCACACAGCTGTCACTCATCCTGCACGACACAGAATGGCCACACAACTGGCTTCTGGGAGTCACGGCACACAGAGAGCTCCTGCCCGGGAGGGGCACCACCTGGGCAAAGCTGGCCCAGCACCACTGCCTTGCGCCCTGCTCCTCCCTCTCCACCCCGCTGCAAAAAACAGCTTGGCTGGGGGGAGGGGGAGAAAGAGAGAGGCCAGGCTGCACAGAGCACAATTTTTGAAATTCACAATCACGCGGGGGCTTGTACTGAGAAGGGCCATTTTTCCCTAGCGAGTTTCAACGTCTTCCTCCGGCTCCCATGGGAGGTGGGCGAGGAGAGCGCATTTTAAAAGCGTGGCGACCCCGCAGGGCACCTGCAAGCGGGGAGTCCTGCAGACCCAGCCCCGCGCTCTCTCAGGCAACAGATCAAAGCTGTGCCAAGCAGCACAGCCCCGGGAGATAAAAATCTGAGGTCCCCGCGGATCGCAGCGTTGAGATTTTCCACTAAAAATATTTACCAAATTTTAAGAAAATCTGCTTAATGCATTGAAGGGAACAGGATGAGGTTTGGTTCTGAATTGTTGAGAAAAGCTGAACAAATATTTACTGAGATCCACCTATGGCTGGTCGAGTTTTCGGCGTTGGGGGAGGTCGGGGCTTGTGGGGATCTCACTGGGCTGACCAGCCTGGGGGGCGCCATGGTCTCATTCCACCGTTACAAGAAAAAGGAGAAGGGGAGAAAAGCAGCCACACTTTTTGGGTCCCCAGAAGACAATATCATTTGAAGTGAGAAGTGACAATTTTCTAGAGGTTACCGCAAAAGACTCGTGACATTTACATTAAGCCTCTCTGCCTGCCTGGGGTTACGTTAGCTCTGCAGCAAAAAGAGGGTGTGTGTGTGTGTGCGCGTGCGCCTGTGTGTGTGTGTGTGTGTGTGTGTGTGTGTGTGTGCGCGCGCGCAGGGTGGGGTACATGATCTGTAAACGG
Organism: Mirza zaza; assembly: GCA_008750895.1. NCBI lineage: Eukaryota > Metazoa > Chordata > Mammalia > Primates > Cheirogaleidae > Mirza > Mirza zaza. Next base: position 110,994 of record VSMD01064745.1, on the reverse strand, counting down.
ATCTACAAATCACAAGTGAGTCTTCACAACAAAAACAATACAGGCGGCCAGGTGTCCCAGTTCTGCTTTTCTGGAAAGACTACACTTGTTCTTTGATGGGCACCTTTGATTCGACCTGCGTGAGCGCCTGCGGGTGCTGGCCCCGTGCCCTCCAAGGGGCTCTCCGAGGGGGATGCTATCTGCACGCAAGCCAGGCGGGGGGAGCCCGGCCCTGGCTCCTCCCCGCGGAGAGCAGCCACCGCTGCAGGGCAGGGGGGCGCCATGCCCACGTGTAACAGAGTCTCCAAAGAACACCGTGCCCGGGTCTGCCCACGGGTTGGGGGGCGCACGCCCTGGGGAGGAAGGGTGCGGGGGAGCCCCGTGGAGGGGAAGGGGAAATGCGCAGGGGCTCCCATGGCGGGGAGGGCACCTCGGAGAGTCGGGTGTGGGTGGGGGGCTCCTCCCGCTCCGTCTGGGGCCAGGTCCCCGTCACCCTCGTGTGTGCAGGCACCGTTGCCGTTAGCGATGGCAGGGCGAGGGGGCGCTGACTCAGTGCTTTGAGCGGGAGAGATGGAAGACCAGGGCCCACATTCATCCTGCCAGAAAAGCGGGGGGGGGCTGCGGCCCGAGCCCCCGAGGCTGCCTCGGCCCCTTGCCTCGACGCAGGCGGAGCCTCTGCCAGGCGAGGGGCTGGGGAGGTCCTGGCGGCAGGTATACTCAGGCCCCCGTCTGTCCACACCCACACTCAGATTCGGGGTCGCTGGTGGCCTCTCTGGGCCTGCACCCCTCCCCCGACACGGCCCCCCAGACCCCCGGCTGGCTGAGCCCTGACTCCTCTGCCCCAGGCCCGGCGTGCGCGCCCCACTGCACACCAGATGACAGCCCAGTCACACGACACCCTCCCCGTCCCCACCCTTCTGGGCACAGAGGGTGGGTGTGTGCCGAGGTAGGCAAATGCTTCTATTTTCAAACTCAGGGGACTTTGCACAACAGAAGTTGCCCCAAACAGCAATCTGCCTCTGGGCGGCTTAAATGCAAGAGGGGGACCCTCCTCCCTCTCCCCAGTGCGGGACCTTCCCGGGCTGGGAACCCGCGGCGCTGTCGGCCGGTCACACCCAGCCCTGGGACAGAGGAAGCTCCAACGTTCCCTTGACCGTAGCAGCGAGGGGGGCACGGGCTGAGAGCGGACACACAGCAAGGGAGGGGTGCTCCCCCAGGTCGGGCACTCCAGGCCCCTCTGCAGCCCCCCCATGCAGACCCTGGCTGGCTGGCAAGAGCCAGGGTTCTCCAGGTCCCTGGAGGCGACGGGACCGCTTGTCCTGCTCTAAAACTTCTCACATGTACCCACGAAATTATCTCTCTGAGATCATCGTGGGAACGGAATTAAAGTAGTTAAGTTCAAGGCTGAGGTGCTAACCGCACGGCTCGGATGGAGATGCCATCTTAGAATTGGATCTCGTGAAACAAACAAGGGGTTGCGGGACCCAAACCGGCCGACGCTGGGAGAGGTCACCGACCACCCTGGTTTCGGCCCTGACGTGGCACTTTGGAGGCGTAGAGGAGCCGGTGTCACTTGGGGGCTTGGGGCTTCCTCTGCTGTGACCCTGATCCATGCCCTGGTCCCCCGGGGTGGTCAGAGAGAACCACAGCCGCCCCAAGGGGACTCGTTTGCTAGGGGAAAAAGGACTTTTTTGCCATTTTTTTTTTTTTTTGAGGGAGAGGGCCGTTTGAATGACACAGGATGCCGGTGCAAGCGCGTCCCGCGCAATGGAAGAGCAGGTGCACGAGGAGAATCGTGGGGAGGGGCGAGCAGACTCTCCCAGCAGCCGCGCACATGCCCGGCTTGGTGTGGGAGGTGAAAAGGTCGGTGGCAGCAATAAAGTGATCATTAAATTGGGGAGAGGTTAAAGGTGACTGGCTGGTTAGCGGTGGAGGCTGGCAGGCTGGTGTCACCGGGCGCTGCAGGGACCGCAGGGCTGCGCCGGCAGGAAGTGGCAAGGGTGGGGCCGGGCAGGATCCCACTATCGCAGCGGGGCCTGAGGCCCAATCACTGACACCCACACAGCCGTTTCCTGCGCTTAAAAAAAAAAAAAAAAAAAAATCTGTTTCTCTCTTTGCAAATCAACAACTTTTACCTAGAAACTCCTCAGCGGTGAGCGCTGACTGATCTCGATCTCCGGTCCGTTGCAGAAAATACACCATTGTTTACCTGAGGGAGGTGTGCTCGGGGCTAACTTTAACCTGACTCTAACTGACAGGTTTCGGCTGCCTGCTGTTTTGCATCTGCCTGGAAGGAGCCGGCTCCCTCTGCCCCACACAGACACCTGCTGCTTACTGAGTGCCTTGACAGACCTTTCTAGAAAGGACCTGTGGGCACAGGGAACGTAGTGCAGACAGCAAGAGCTCAGTGCGTGCCCCGGGAGAGGACCCCGAGTGTCCGCGGGAGACGCTTCCTGGCTGGCGGCTGGGATCGGGAGAACCGGTGTCTGGCGTGCGGGGCAGGCAGCCGGCCGTGGGCCACTCAGGTGTAAGACGTGACCACGGCTCTCCCTCGAGGAAACCCCAAGGCTCCCCGGCGAGGGCGGGGGCGGGGGTCCCCTACCGTGACTGCCCAGGGTGACACCTGCCCAGCGGCGAATGCCTGCCGTGCATAGCCGACGTCGACTCGACCTGCGCCGAGCTTTAAACAGCAAAAAACGAACAAGCAGCTCCCACAGAATCTGAAAACCGCGGCTTCTAGAACACAAGAGCTGTCAAGCACCAAAAGTCCACACGTGACTCAGGCCCGACCTGCAGTTGGTCCGGTACCGGCGACGACCAGAGGGGACCCTGCAGCCCCTGTGAAGCTCGACGGGCCGCATGCCGAGGCTTTTTAGCGGGAGAGGCCCCTTGCTGACGGCGCCTGGCCCAGCCGCTGGCCTGCCCGGGAAAGGCGCCCACAGCCGGGGGACGCTGCCACCCGGTCTCCGGAGTGGGGGAAGGAACGCAGGTCACACACAGCACGTCACTGCCAGGCTCTCCCCATACGCCCGCCTGCTAGCCCTGACTCCGTCCCATGTTCAGGCAGGGAAACTGAGGCTTGGCCAGGTGAAACCACTCACCCAGGGCCCCAAAGACGGCTGGTAGCTGGATGGGAATCTGAGCAGGGGACCTTTCTGCGACGTCCGGGAGCCCAGCCTGCTCAAGCAGCCTCCTGGCCTGGCCTCTCGTGTGGGAGCCATTTCCTGGCGCAGAGACCTAGTGGGGTTCTAGAACCCTCCAGGTCCCCTGGGACAGATGGGCGCTGGGTGGGGATGCGGTGACAGCAGGTGGCTCCCCAGGCAAGGCAGAGAGACGGTGGCAGAGTCTCCCTTCACCGTGATCACCAAGGTGCAGGGGCCCTGCTCCGTGCGCAGTTTGTAAGAAACACCGTCAGCACCACACAGTCCGGTCTGTCCCTCTCCGCTGGGTCACAACTCAACTGCCAGGGCCACAGCGGGCTCCCACCTCCCCCACTCGGCACCTACAAGGCCCCCGAAGGGGGGGACTGAGCGTGCCCAGGTGATGGCGGCCTCAGCACACACTGGACACACGTAGTCTCTCGGAGGTTGAGAAAAGGCTGAGTCAGCACAAAGGGCAGAAAAGCACATTCCCCCATTTCCAAACTGCTGGACTTTATGTTTTCTTTTTCTTTTGGACAGAGTCTCGCTCTGTTGCCCAGGCTAGAGTGCTGTGGCGTCAGCCTCGCTCACAGCAACCTCCAAATCCTGGGCTCAAGCGATCCTCCTGCCTCAGCCTCCCGAGGAGCTGGGACTACAGGCGTGCGCCACCACGCCCGGCTCATTTTTTCTATATATTTTTAGTTGACCAATTAATTTCTATTTTTTTAGTAGAGACAAGAGTCTCGCTCTTGCCCATGCTAGTTTCGAACTCCTGACCTTGAGTGATCCTCCCGCCTCAGCCTCCCAGAGTGCTGGGATTACAGGCGTGAGCCAGTGTGCCCAGCCTGGACTTTGTTTTCTTAAAAAATTAAAATTAAATTAAAAAAATACGGACACCGGCTTGGCCATCTCCCATCTTAAGAAGCCAAGGAAACAGGAGACGCGTCTCGTGTTTTCTGGACGACCTTCCTGGGCAGGACTGCACCTGACACTCATCTGCCGGCCTCTCCTGCCAGTGGCCGGACGCCCGTGCATTGCCGCACGGCCAGGAGGTGGGAAGGGACCGTGCGGGGCTGGGCTCCCGGCCCCCTGACCAGAGAACCGGGGCGAGCGGCTACCTTCGTCTCCCCGCAAAGAGCCGGACACTCCCCACCCCGGGCCCCACGTTCTGCGCGGCCGGCGGCGTTCAGACGGTTAGAAGTTAGTGGGGGTCGCAGCAGAGATGGTGCCTGAAGCGCTAACGCAGCCCTGCGCGGTCTGTACCTACCACCCAGCAGTGTGTACAATGCAGAATTTTTCTGTTCAGCCATTGCTTCTAGGTAAAAGAGTCAAACGAGAGACACTCAGGCCACCACGCCAGTACCCTGCGGTCGCTCACAGATCAAAACACCACACGTGCACCGACCACTTTCCAGAACACTCTGAACCTCACAGCTGGGTTCGTGTCACTGCTGTCTACTGGGGTAGGGTGAGGCCTGGGCAGGAAGCAGGTCACCGAGTCTAGACCTGGCCCTGCAGACACCTCAGTGAATGACCTCGGGCACTCCCCGTGACCTCTCATTCCGCTTTCCTCTCCCGGGAAAGGGGCAGCGCCTGTCCTGTCTCTCACAGGTCTTGCCGGGGGCTGGTGGCGGAGGAGCTGAGCGAGTGCTTCCCACGGGCCGTCAACGCTATCGTGGCTCTGCAGATGGCACTGAGGGCCCGGCACAGCGGGACAACGGCGCAGGGGCCCGAGCCCAGAGCAAACCGTGACACGGCTCTACGAAAGGCCTCGCTCTGAGCCAGCTCCAGGGAGGGCCTCTAAACCCCGGCTGCAGAACGCTCCACTTTCTAAGCCCACAGTGCACTAAAAACAGAAGCCAAGATGGGGTGGGCATGCTGGCAGAGGGAGACACAAGGGGAGGGGACAGCTGAGGGAAAGTTCAACTGCAGACCCAGCTGGGCTCGGGGAAGCGGGGAGGCGGAGGTGACAGTTTCCATGAGACACTCAAAGTGAAGCTCTGCGCCTTTGAGCTGCTGAGTGGGATGGCTCCTCCGCAGAGCCCGCCAGACACAGCACTGCCCTGCACGTGTGTGCATGCACACATGCACTCACATACGAATATGCACGTGTGCAGGAATATGTGTATACAAGTGCTCATGTGTGTGTAAATGAATGCACATGTGCAAGCATGGAGAGCGTGCGTGCACGGGTGTGTATGGGTATGTGTGTGCCTGCATGTGTGTGCATGCATATGGATATATGCAGGCATACATGAGCATGCACGCGTGATGCAGCATGTGAATGTGTGTGCACGTGCATGTACATGCATGCATGTGTGCTGCACATGTGTGTACACTGAGAATGTACTGCACACATGAGTGTACATGAAGAGTGTAAACAAGTGTGCGGGCATGTATCACATGCATGTGAATACATGCCCACGTGTGTATGCATGGATGAGCATGCACACGTGTGCACGAGCACTGAGAATGTATATGCACACACAGGTATATGTGCGCATAAGCGTGCAGGCATGTATCACATGCATGTGAATATGTGCCCACGTGTGTATGCATGGATGAGCATGCACATATGTACTTGTGTGCCACCTGTGTGCATGCAGCATGTGAATATGCATGTGCTCATCTGTGTGCATGTAGGGATGTGTGTGGGCACACGTGTGTACATGTGTGTGCATGAGTGCTTTTGCTCCTGTCTTTCAGACAGAAGTGGCAGGCCCATGCCATCCATCGGGAGACCGACGAGGGTCCCCTAAGAGCCACTGCCTCTCTAAGGTGCAGGTGGCCTCTCTCGGATGGAAAGTAATTCCTTTGTTGTTTGTTTTTCCTCCACTTTATGGTAAATGCCTTTGATGTGTGGCTTACAGAAACGATCTCTTGACCTGCCTGTTATCTGCTGATGGTTCACAATCTCCTCTAAATCTGCACGGCCCGATGGTCACACTTTCTTTCGTGACTCATCAGCAAGGAAGCCGACCTGAGCACTGCAGGCCGCTTCACTGTCCGCGCAAAAGGCGGCCAGGCCAGGTAACAGGACAGGAGAGGCAGTGGGGTTTTTCTGGAATTTTTGTAGGGATGGGGTCTCACTCTGTCACCCAGGTTGGAGTGCAGTGGTATAATCATAGCTCACTGCAGCCTCCAACTCCCGGGCCCAAGCCATCCTCCTGCCTCAGCTTTCTGAGTCACTGGGACTATAGCCATGCACCACCACACCTGGCTAATGTTTTTCATTTTTTTAGAGACAGGGTCTCATTATGTTGCTCAGGCTGGTCTCGAACTCCTGGCCTCAAGTGGTCCTCCTGGCCCAGCCTCCCAAAATGCTAGGATCACAGGTGTGAGCCACTGCGCCTGGCCAGCGTTTTTAAAATAACTTCCCCTCTGCTCGTCCCTGCTGACAGGTGGCCCACATGGAGGACCGAGGGTCACTGGTATTAATAACCGTGGAGCTGGGTGCAAGGGGCCTGCTGCACCTGCTCAAGGACCTGCAACAATGATGGAGCCGCAAAGCAGAGCCCACTGGGCGGATGGGGGGGGCGCACGTGCAGGCTGGAAGGTGAGTGCCACGCCCCGCTGCAGAGGCGGTGGGGCTGGGAGGGGGCCACCCCTGTCTAGGGAAAGCCGGATAACAGAAGGCACACCATGGGGGCGTATGGGTCTCCTGTGGCCACCTGCAACCCAGGGACAGTGCAGGTGAGACTTTGCCTGGAGACCAGAGAACAAAAGGGAATTCCCAGGCCGGGCCTGGACGAAACGGGCAACGCGGAGGCCAGGCACACAGACTGGAGAACTGCAGGGACTCCTCCTGCCACGTGAAGCAACAGCTTTCTGCCCGAGAATCTGGGACACGGGCCTGCCAGCCTATCTCTGGCACACGGGGGGAAACCCACACGTGAGTTAGAAGTCCTCAGAATGCTCAGGGGCACGCCCGACCTTCCCCCTAGAGCAGAGCCGGGGGGTGAGGCTGGGAGACCTGGCAGCACCGGCCACTGGAGGCCAGGCAGGGCCTGCAGGAAGACCTTGCTCGGAACTGTGCCAAGACGCGGGGAGGCCTGCACCCTCCTGCTTCTTCCCGCACCAGACGCAGCCAGGGAGTACTCAGCAAGCCAGGGAGGGCTGGACCAAGCAGGCGGCCTCTCTCCAGGCCCTCCGGAGTGCTGGGGGTAAAGGGAGGGGCCAGAGTGGCCACGGTACTTCCTGAGGGGCAGCCAGGGTGTCAGGGTGGCGCTGACATGCTTGGCCAGAGCCTCGAGGAGGGCTCCAAGGCCTGGGCTTTCTAGACCAAGCACAGAGCCGGGAGCCGAGGGGCCCACGGGACGGGGGAAGGGCAGGCGGGTGGGGGGGTGCTGGGGAGGCCCTCTTGCTCGGTGTGTGGAACCCCAGGGCATCTGCTTCCGCCCTGGGCTGGGGAATGGGGGGCCCTGGGTCCCCCCGCTGTGCCGCAGCGGCGGGCGGCAGCAGTGAGAGAAGAAAGCGTACTGACCGCTGGGCGGCTTAGGCCGTGGAGGAGCGGGTTTCTTCGGAGGCAGAGCAGGAGTGTCCTGTTTACTTTTAAAGGGGTCATCTGAGAATCCTGCCCCTCCCAGGGAGGAGGTGAAAGGGCCAGAAGGTGGGGGCTGTAAGAGAGGACACGAAACAGAGGCAAAAACAGTCATTAACACGAAGGCAACGGACGTCCACCGAGCACACGCTTGCGCCGAGGCCCCGGCAAGGCCACCAACCCTCCAGGCCACGCGGCGCGGCCCTGCTCGGACCTGGGTCTCTCGGGAGGTCCCTGCTTCCCGCCACCCTCAGCAGCAGGGCCCCGTGGCCTGTGCGGGCTGAGCTAAGTGACATGCAGCGGCCCCGTCCCCCGGCACCCCTGCTGCACCTGCCACCACCTGCACAGGTGGGCGTGGTGGTGCCGGGGTCTCTCCTGACTGCAGGACTCCACACTCGGGGACCCTGGGCCTCCTGCTCACGCTCGGAGACGCACCCCGCCCCTGCCCGGGACCCTCCGCGGTGCTGGGCTGGACCCCCGTGTGACGCCGCCTCCCGGCTGAGCAGGCCGAAGTGGTCACTGCCTCCGGGCAGTGACAGGCAGCTCCAGGCGCTGGCACCAGACCCCGCCCCCATACCCACATGCCGCGTCCCACGAGGGACCCAGGTCGCATGCCTGGCCCAGCCCCACCCATTGGCACAGCCGCGCCACCCCCACCGGACTCTGACCGCCTCTGCCTGCACCCCAGCAGCCTCCTCCGCCCCTGCACCTGCTCCCCCCACACCTACCGCCTCAAGCCCAAACCGGATCGCGCCACCCCAGCTTTAACAGTTCGACAGATCGGGACGGCTACAGACAGCTGGGTGGCAGCACAGGGGACGGAGTGGACAGGAGGACAGGCAGACGATGTGTGAGTGGACGAGTGGAGGAATGACAGCCAGGGAGGGGGCGAAGGGGGTGGTGCGGGGGACAGGCAGGTAGAAGGTCGATACGCAGAGTCAACACCTAGGCAGCCCTGGACGGCCCACGCCAACAGGTGGCTCCGGGCTCTTTAAGCCACGCAGGGCCTTCCTCGCTGCCCCCACTGCCTCATTCTCCAGCCTCATCGCCAAGGTCACCCCATCCCCTCACGAGGATGACTCAGTCCCTGGACCCTCTTGGCCCCAGGCCCTGCTCCACTCTCCGGAGCCGCCCAGGTGGGAAACACGCACTCCGCGCTGATCGCCTCACCTCATCTAGCCAGTGGCCTTGGCGGGGGAGCCCTGCTGCCAGCACCTCTGCTTTACACACAGGGAAACTGAGGCACAGAGAGGGGACGTGGCCTGCCCGAATTGCACAGCAGGCTGGCAGCAGCTCTAGGGTTGGACCCCACAGCCTATGCCTCCTGGGCCGGGGATCCTGGATGCTGCCCTCGGCTGCCCCAAGGGCGAATCTGGGGACACCTCCTGGGCAGACTGTCCCCGCCCCAGGCCTGTAGAGGGGACACGCACAGGCGCAGGCAAGAGACAGAGCTGGAGCATCAGAGGGAGGGACACGGCGCCTGCAAGCCCCAGACCCACGTCCCCACCAGGACCAGCTCGGCCGGCTAGGAAGCTCCCAGGGAGAGGGGCCGCCAGGCCGGGCAGGGCCGTGGCAAGCCACGCGGTGCCGTCCTCCACCACACTCTGCAGACAGTTGTCCCTCCAAGTGCAAAGGCCAGCGAGTCTCTCTTCAAAGCCTGTCGCTCGAGTTTCTGGAACATCTGCCCCGTCTGGCTGCAGAGCCCGGTGGTCAGGGGCGCAGTCTAGAGCCCCTGCCGGGCCCAGAATCCCAGCCCTGCCACCGCCAGCACGGTCCACTCTGTGCCTCAGTTCCCTCATCTGTAAAATGACAAGGAGGACAGATCCTCGCTCTTAGGGCTGTGGCAACGCAACAAGGAGGGGATGCGTACCAAGCGTCTGTCCGCTGGCGCCCAGACGTCAGCACGCAGATGTGCCGTGATCGCCATGCCTGGTACGTAGGCGGACTCGCGGAGCTTAAGGACGGGCCGCTGAGGGTCTGTGCTTGGGAGGGAGCGGGTGGCGGGCGGCGGGCAGAGGACACGGGCGGAGGGACGCTGGCCCGTCTGCCGGCGCTCCTGCTCTTCATAGAAGGCGTCCCCAGGCCTACAGCTCGGGTGGTTCTCCCACGATTTTTTTTAAGACATGGGGTCTCACTCTGTCTCCCGGGCTAGAGTGCAGTGGCACGATCCTAACTCACTGCAGCATCAAACTCCTGGGCTCAAGCGATCCTCCTGCCTCAGCCTCCTGACCAGCTGGGATTACAGATGCGCACACCACCACGCCCAGCTAATTAAAAAAAAAATTTTTTTTTAATGGGGTCTTGCTATGTTGCCCAGGCTGGTCTCAAACTCCCAGCCTCAATCAATTCTCCTGCATTAAGTCTCCCAAAGTACTGGATGACAGGTGTGAGCCACTGCACCTGCCTTCTCTGCACAACTTGAGCTGGGCAGACAGGAACGGAAACCACTTAGCAGAGAGGCGGCAGGTCTAGGGTGAAGCCCCGCGTGGACCCCAGCCCTCATCCTGGTGCTCAGGGAAGGGGCACGGAGGGGACAACCTCTCTGCTGTTGTCCCCTTCAGCACACGCTGCCTTCTGAGCCGTGTCTCCCCACTCGAATGGAGCCCCGGCCCCGAGGGGTGGGTTTCCGTCCTCTGGGTCGTGCGGCAGGACCTGGGCTCCAAGGCCGCGCTCGCCCTGAAGTCCCCGAGTCGAGACCTGGTGATGTGCTCACACCTGAGCCGCCGCGTCCCCCGGGCCGCCCGGGCACGTCCCCAGCCGAGCAGGCTCGGTGCCTCCCGCTGCCATTTGAACCGAGGGGCCAATCGGCTCCTTGCGGAGGTCAGTCTGGGGTTCCAACGGTAGAGGCCTGGCACCCCTCCGCGGCGAACACGGTCGCTCCTAACGCCAGAACGCCGGCGTCATTTCCGAATCCCGGCTTTCATGACTTCACATTTCCTAAGGCGTCTCCCTGGGGACTCGAATCTTTCCTGCGGCTCAGGCAGCAGTTCCAAGGAAAGTTGCTATTTTTAGAAAGGTTTCGGTAAAGCTGTCGGGGGCTCGGCAAGAGTGAGCGAGCTTAAAATAAAAGACAGACAGAGAAGCTACTGTGAAAACCGGCTCTGAGAGACGCAGGTTTGGGTTCGCTGTTTAAAGAACTGGCTCAAAGAGAACGAACGGCTCTGACCTTTTCAACAGCAGCCCTAAGTACGAACGCGAGGCTTTAAAAAGAGATTGGAAAGTTGCTAAAAACGGGCTGAAAACCAACCAAGTATTTCATAGATGGCTTTCTTCGGGGCAGGGTTGTGAAATAAGTAAGTTAGACTCTTGGTTTTATTCCTGACTGCTCCCCAGATTGGCTTTTAAAGCAAGCTGGTGGCATTTAGGCCCAATACTATCTAGAAAAATCTCTCCAGGTGGGGGTGGAGGGACTGAGGTCCCTCAACTAAGCGTGCAGGCTCCACGGCCTCCCGCGGAGGGGGACTGCTGGAACCAGACGGCTGCTGGTCACTGTCCCCAGCAAGCCCGGCAGAGAAGAAAAGTTGGCAATGTTAAAAAAAAAAGAAGAAAAAAGCCAAAAAAACACCTTCTCATCACTTTACTTTCATTTCCTTCAGCATTTTATTTATACACACGGTGTTGTTCTTGAAAACCAGAAAGGTGACCGGGAGGGAAAACAAGGCGTCCAGGCCTCGCTGCGCTCGGAGTCCAGCTGCCCGAGTGTCACGGCGGGAGGAGCGAGCGGGACGGTGAAACAAAACAACAGAGCACCGGAGACCAATTTTCCACGGCCCCGTCCAACTCCGCTTTCCTGGCCCGGCGCCCCGCGCAGGAAGTGGGACTGGCTCTCCAATCACGGGCGCACGTGTGTGCGCAGCCTGATCTCGGGGCACGAGGCCGGGGAGAGGGAGGTCACTGGCGGGGGCGGGACGTACCCCGGGTTAGGACGGGCGGGAGAGCGGGGAAGGGCCGGGCTCCGGAGCGTCTCGCTGCTCAGGGAAGACCCTGCAGAAGCTCCGGGGAACTCAGGGTCTGCGGGACAGGGCACCACGCTGGGGGGGGGGGGGGGGGGGGGGGGGGGGGGGGGGCGAGAAGAGGGTGGCCTGGGCCTGCGGGGGCTGGGAGGGCCGTCACTGCCATCCAGGGCCGAGGGTCGCTGCTGCAGGCTGGCCACCGCCCTGGCCCCTGCAACACCCACCCAGCCTCTGCTCTGCCACGCCGGACACGGGGTCCTCGCTCGTGCAGCGCGGCCCCAAGGTTCTCTTATCCTTGCCCTAGCTCCAGCCACCCCGGCTGCCACGGCCCGGTGCAGGCAGTGAGGAGGATGGAGGAGGGAGGATCTGCAGCCCGCGGCCTCCCGGGCCACCCACGGCATGTGGCAGCCGGAGAAGGCGACCGGAGCCCTGCCTGTGGGGCTGCTGCCACCGTGTGGCAGAAGTTATGGTTTCAGAACCGGTTTCCCGCCTGCGTGCGCGGTGTGTGCGCCAACGGCCGGCCGCTGGGGGACCCCTGCTGCCCTGCTGCCCTCTGGCCGCCCCAGACAGTGCCACGGCTGCCGACGGGGACGCGGGCTGCTCCTTAGTGGAAACAGACATGCCGCCCCGGCCAGGGGCTGAGTGGAGGCCCCACCGGGTGCGCCGGCCCGCGAACGTGCTTCTCCGAAAACCTGAGCAGAGCCTCAAGTGTTTCTCAGAAGCCGTGTGCCACAATCAATCACACGTTGCCACTGCTGCCAACCACAGGCGCCGGGGAACTGGCGCTCTGCTGGCTGAGCGGGCTCCGCACAAGCGAGGCGGGAAGCCTCAGGAAACCGCACCTCGGGGCGCCCAGTGTGGGGGCTGGCAGCGGCTGGGGGACCCCGCACCTGGGGTGCCGCGGGCTCCCTGCTGTCGCCGCCTTCGGGCTGACAACGGCGCCCACCGAGGATGGGCTGGCTGCCCTGGGCCCTTTGCCACCCGGGACAGGGGGCCGTGCCCTGCTCGTGGCCACCGCCTCCCCAGGCACCTGGGCCTCAGCAGGTACTCGGTGACAGCCGGCGGAACGTGCGGGAAAGCGGGGCGCAGGCTGGGGGCCCCCAGGGCTCCCAAGAAGGGACACAGCAGACGCGGGGACCAGGACTGGGCACTGCCGGCAGACACGGCGCAGCTCGCCTCGCCTGCTTCCCTTAACCCCCGTGGGAGAGGCACGCTCACAAGGGATACGCGGCGTCGCGACGAAGCACAGGGGACCCTCGGCCCGGCTTTATTCCCACTCGCCAAGGTGGGCGCTTTTGGCTTTCTGGCAGTTTCTTCTGGAACTCACCTCTGTGACAACGGGCTTCCACTGCTACGTCGGGACGGGTGCACCTCGGACTCTACGGACGGACGTCTCGCCAGGCACAGCCCTGGCCCTGACAGCAGCGCCCGCCTTGCCTCCCAGGAAGCGCCCCAATACCAGGCGGGCCGCACAACGGGCGGGCCACAGCCACGGGCGGGCCACGCCATCGTGCGAAAGGGCAGACAGACGCACACACTGCCCGGCCTGGAAGCGGCCCTGGCTGGTGTCCTCCTAGAACAGTTCGCTTCTCCCCCATCGATTTATTCACATCTATTCCCAGGCCTGGCCCTGGTGTTTGAACACCCTCCTGAGCTCCACGCCGCGCCCGGGAGCTCTGTTCTCAACATCTCGTGAGCTCCTACTCCGCCACGGTGATGGCTTCGGCACCTGTGACCTGAGGGTCATCCACCAGACGCCAGCAGGAGCAGGGAACCGGTTTCGGGGCCACGGCCGTTTCGCCCAGAGGGAGGGAGGCGCGTCCAATCGCAGCCAGGGGCGCTTGGCGGACCCTGCGCGCTTACTTACGACCTTGCATCTGAGAGGTGCCGGGGAAATACATACGTGACACCAACAATCATGCCTGGCAGCCCACACCACGACAAGAGGCACAGAGACCGGCGGAGGCTGGCGCTCCGCGGGAGGCGCGTTACCTTGGACATCTGGCTGAAGTCGGCAAAGCCCTCGGCGCCGTTGAAGGCCCCGCTTCCGAAGGGGTCTAAGGTTCCGAAGGGATCTGCAACGGCACCAGCAGTCAGAGTTACAGGCCTGGCACGGGACAGGCCTCCGGGGTCAAGGGAAACGTGAACGGCTCCTGGATCAGGCGTCAGGGAGGCCGTCTACACTGGCCAGAGACGCGGCCCGGCGTGGTCCTCAACACGCCTCCCACCCACCTGCCACAGGGCTCCTGCATTTCCCACCGAGACGGAGGCTCTGGGAGGGCCGGTGTCCCTCAGTCATCGCAGGGGCAAAAAGGTGCCGCGGGGGCAGGCTGCCGTCCCACCGGGGCAGGATAAGAGCAGGAGACGGAGGGGAGGGGCAATGCAGGGGCGACCCACCGCCTACGTGGTTTTCATAGGAAAGTCGCCTGCGGATTTTTGCTCAACTTTCCCCGTTGGCCTGGGAGTGACTGGTGAGAGCAGCCGACGCACCCGCCTATGATACCCAACTCCGCCCGCCGCCCGGCGGGGCCGCAGGGCCAGGCGAAGCCTGTTCCCGAGAGAGAGGAGGGGCGTGCAGATGCTCCCCTGTGTGCGGGCTCGCAGGCACACACAGACGCTGCACCCTGAGCGGGGAGCCTGGGTCGGACTCCGGGTTCTCTTGGGGAGAAATCCCAAAGACACAAGCCCAAGGCCTGCACGGATGGACGAGTAAACGGTGACTGGCAACTCTGGGGCCGTCACTGGACCCCTACCGCCAGACGTCCTTTCCGGACACACGCCACCGCTCGCCCAGGAAGCCGAGCAGCGGGCGAGGGCACTGGCTTTGGCCCAAGGGCCTCTTAGGCAAGGATCTGGGCCCCCGACCGTGAGGACGCCAAGGCCGCGCTGGACGTGGGGGCGAAAGCGTGAGCAGAGCCTGCCCTGCCGCAGCCGGGGGCCCGTCAGGGAGGAAAACACGCCGCGGGTCTCACCTGATCCTTTCGAGGAGACGCTGGAGGAGGAGAAGGGGTCACTGGATTCAAAGGGGTCGAGCTAGGGGAGGAGAGACAAGAGTGAACGGCAGTCCGTTTGTTCCATCGCCCACTTGTGCAACCAAACTTTCCCGACGCCCACACCCGCCATGCCTGGTGCCGGGCCCTGGGCAGGGTGAACTGATTTAAACGAAACCCAGGCGGAGTAAAATCCCTCCTGCAAATAATACACCTGCAAACTCTGGACAAAATACAAAATACAAAAAAAAAAGGCCACTATCTAAAGGCTTGGGAAGTGAACCGAAGCATTGAAATTTGGCAGAAGAATGCAGTATGAGGTTGAGTTTTCCATTTTGACAGCTGAAACCCGAGGGTACCAGACAGCCGCAGTCTGGCCTGGAGTGGCTCGGTGCGGTGGCTGAGGGTATAGCGGAAAACTTGCCGCTTCTCAGGCCTGAACGCCAGAGGACGGGGCCCAGGGGCGACCACCGCCACGGGAAGGGAGGGGTGGATCAGACAGGAGTGGCAGAGAACAGGAGCCCCTGAACCCCGTGACAGGCTCTGCCCGAGTCTCGGGCTGGGCCCTGCCCCGCGTGTGCGTGGTTGCACTCAGAGGCCTGTGGCTGTGGCCGGGGGAGTTCAACCAGGGTTTGCGCGTCTGTGGGCAGCGGGCGAGGGAGGGTCCGAGTGCGAGGCCCGCCAAGTCGCTCCCCTGCCGAAACAAAGCCAGTTCCAGCTCTTTGCAGGAATGTAACAGAACGCAGTCCCCGCGACAGCATTCGCAATGTTCAGGA
This sequence comes from Mirza zaza, assembly GCA_008750895.1. Classification (NCBI taxonomy): domain Eukaryota; kingdom Metazoa; phylum Chordata; class Mammalia; order Primates; family Cheirogaleidae; genus Mirza; species Mirza zaza. The sequence continues at coordinate 95,616 of VSMD01064745.1, read as the reverse complement.
TACGTTTATAAACCAGTCAACACAAAGAACCAGAAAAACTGTGGCCAGCTCCCAAGGGAAAAGACAATCGAGGGAGCCGATTCCAGGACGGACGCAGATGCTGCAACTCTCGGATGAGGACGGCCTTAAAACAGCGATCACAACTGTGCTCGATGAGGAAAAGGAAAACACACTTAAAATGAATGAAGGACAGGAGATCTTGGCAGAGAAACAGAAGTTACAAAGAAACAAATAGAATTTGACAACTGAAGAAGTACAATATCTATAATTAAAACTTCACTAGGTTAAACAACCCATAACAGAGGAAAGAGTAAGTGAAATTGAAGATATATCAGTAGAAATTACCAGATCTAAAGAAAAAGGAAGAAAAAGAATGAAAAGAAAAAGAGCCTCAGGAACCTGTGAGACAACAGCAAAAGGTCTAACAAACAAGTAACTGGAATCCCAGAAGAGACACAAAATAGGAGAGAAAAAAATATTTGAACAATTAATGGCTGAAAACTTCCCAACTTTGGTGAAAAACATAATTTATAGATGCAAGAAGCTCAGCAAAGCCTAAATAGCATAAATACAAAGAAAACCACATGTAGATATACCACAAACTAATAAAAACCACAGATAAAGAATCTTGGCCAGGCACGGTGGCTCATGCCTGTCATCCTAGCACTCTGGGAGGCTGAGGCGGGAGGATCGCTTGAGCTCAGGAATTCAAAACCTGCCTGAGCAAGAACAAAACCTGTCTCTACTAAAAATAGAAAAATTAGCCAAGTGTCATAGTGCACAACTGTTAGTTCCAGCTACTTGGGAGGCCGAATCAAGAGGACCCCTTGAGCCCAGGAGTTTGAAGTTGCTGTGAGCGAGGCTGACACCACTGTACTCTACCTAGGGCAACCGAGCAAGACTCTGTCTCAAAAGAAAAGAAGATTCTTAAAAGCAGAGAAAAGAATACATTACATATAAGACAACAACTATTGAAAAGACAAATCTTATCAAGGACAATAGAGGCCGAAACGCAGTGGAACCACCACCTGAAAGTACTGAAAGAGAAAGAGAATACTTCATCGAGCGCAGATATCCTTCAAGGATGACAACACAGCTGACCTGCGCTATATGAAGTGCTAAGGAAAATTCTTTAGGCTGAGGGAAAATGACAATGGAGGGAAAATCAATCTTCAGAAAGAATGAAGAACATTAGAAACAGTAAATATTGGGGTAAAATTAAAAGACCGCTTTCCTCTTCATTTCTTTAAAATACATACAATGAATTAAAGCAAAAATTACAACACTGTCTTACGGAGTTTGTAATGTATTCAGGTGTATGATATTCACACGACAGCTATAACGTAAGACACAAGGATGGGGGGGGTGGATAAACAGACCTACATGGTTACAAGTTTTCTACATCTTACATAAAGTAATATAATATTAACTCCAAGTAGACTATGAAACGTTAAAACTGTACATGGTAATCCCTAAAGCAACCTCTAAAAATTAATTAAAAGAGATGTAATTAAAATAATTAAGAGGCCAATATATAGAATAAAATGGAATTCTAGAAAATATTCAAATAATCCAAAAGAGGGCAGGAAACAAAATACAGGATAAAAAGCAAGCAAATATTTGCTTCTAACAGGCTGTTGAAAAAAAAAAGGAAGCAAATAATAAAATAGTAGACTTAAATCCGACTATATCAATAATTACATTAAATGTTAATGGACCAGAGATACTCCATTTAAAAGGCACAGACATCCAGACTAGATTAAAAAAAAAAAAAAAAAAGCAACCTCTGACAATATGCTAATTACAAAAGGTGTCTATCAAATATAAAGACATACGTTGCTTGAAAGTAAATGGCTGAAAAAAGATATACCATGCAGTAAGCAAAAAAGGATGAAGTGAAAAAATAGATTTCAAGACAAAGAATACCATTAGAGATCAAAAGGAACCTTTTCTAATGATAAAGGTTGTTACATTAGATGCAATAATCATAAATATGTACACACCTTACAAAGCTTCAAAATACACAAAGCAGGCTGGGCGCGGTGGCTCACGCCTATAATCCTAGCACTCTGGGAGGCCGAGGCGAGAGGATCGCTCAAGGTTAGGAGTTAGAAACCAGCCTGAGCAAGAGTAAGACCCCGTCTCTATTATAAGTAGAAAGAAATTAATTGGCCAAATAAAAATATATAGAAAAAATGAGCTGGGCATGGTGGCGCATTCCTGTAGTCCCAACTACTCGAGGGGCTGAGGCAGGAAGATTGCTTGAGTCCAGGAGTTTGAGGTTTCTGTGAGCTAAGCTGACACCACTGCACTCTACCCCAGGCAAAGAGTGAGACTTTATCTCAAAAAAAAAAATTAAAATCAAAATACACAAGGCAAAACTTGACTGAATTAAAGGGGGAAACATAATTCCTCAATCATAGGGGAGGCTTTTAACACCCCTCTCTCAGCCATTGGTAGAGCTAAAAAGACACAGATAATCTGAACGCTATCAGCCAACTCCACCTAATTGGCATTTATAGACCATTATGCCCAACAGCTGCAGATATATATTCTTGAGTGTATATGGTACGTTCACCAATACAAACCATAGATAAGAAGGCTTGATAAATTTAAAAGTATTGAAAACATACAGAATATGTTCTCTAATAACAGACTTAATTAGAAATCAATATTATAAGATACCTAGGGAAAAAAGCCAAATGTCTGCAAATAAAACACACCACCCTTTAAATGATCATGGGCAAACAGAAATCGCAGGGGAAATTAGAAAATATCTTAAAACTGAATGACGACGAAAACACAAAGTATCAAAACGTATGGACCACAGCTAAAGCAGAGCAGCAGGGAATCGGGCTGCTTTAAACGTACACAGATGTTCCCCGACTTGCGTTGGGGCTACATCCCCATAAAAACGTTGCAAATTGAAAATGCTGTAGGTTGAAAATGCGTTTGATGCCCTGATACACCCATTGTAGAGCTGGAAACCCGTAAGTCGAAGCGCCGTGAGTCCAAGTGCCCCCTGACTTTTGATGGGGTGACTTCCCAACAAATCCACCGCGCCCAAACACCCTAGGCTGAGCCACTGTACATTTGGGATCCTCTTTATATCAGAAAACAAAGGCCAACACCGATGGCCGAAGGCTGGATCGTAAGAAGTCAGAAGGGCAAAGCGAACCCAAAGTGAGGAGGAGGAGGAAGGAGTAACGACAGGGGAGAAGAAATCAGTGAAGCAGAACACAAACAGCAGGGAAAATTCACGAAGCCACGAAGCCAGGACATGGTTCTCGGAAAGGACTGACAAAATCGAGAAACAGATCACAATACCAGGAATAAAAGACAGGTTCTCGTTGAAGGTCTTAAAGACATTTTTTTAAAAACGCTGAAAAGGCAACGTTACAAACAAGTCCCCGCCTCCCCAGCCACCAAGCCAGCGGCCGCCTCGCTATCCGGGAGTGAGGCTGGGCCCCTGACGCCAGCTCCCCGAGAACAGACGGCACAGCTCACACGGTGACAAGTCTGTGGGGAGTGAAAATGCAGGGAACGCGCGCCACGGAGAGGGGCCAGCTGCCAGGGGGCGCCGCCTTCACGCACACGCATACATACACACACCTACACACAGGCACGTACACACTCACATGTACACACACGCATACACAAATGTGCGCATACACACACCTACACACATGCATGCACACACACATACACCTAAATATACACATGCACATACAGAGACGTACATGCACACACATATACCTACATGCACACACACACATACAGAGACACACATGCACGCACATACACCTACATGCACACGCACACTTACAGAGACACACATGCACACACATACACCTACATGCACACACGCGCACACATGCACACACACACGCGGGCACTTGGCTCTCCCCAGCGACCGACGCCCCACTCACCTTGGCGGGCAAGGAAGGGTTTTTCGTGAAGGGGTCTGAGGTGAAAGGGTCGTTCTTCGTCTGTTTCTTGAAGAAGTCGTCGGTGGTGGAGCCGCGGAACGGGTCGCTTTCTTTGAAAGGGTCCCCCCCGAACGGATCTGGAAGGGGTTCGGGGAAGCGAAGGGAGAACGCCCGTGAGTGAACAGCGCTACACTTAGTGACAGAACTCAGGCATGAGAGAACACCTAACGGAAGGGTGCCACTTCCACAAAATTCTAGAAAAGGCAGAAACCCCAGTAACAGAAAGCAGGTCGGTGGTGGCGGGGGGCTCTGGGAGGTGACGCCACAGGGGCACAAGGGAACGCGTGGGGACGAGGGAACTTATCTCTGACCACAGACGTCTGCTGAAACTCATCTCATCATAAGCTTAAAACGGGTGGATTCTGTCGTGTTATTTATGCCTCTTGATAAAGGCGATTTTAAAACAATAAGCGACATGGGTCAATCCACAGACAGAGACAGGAGGCAGCCTGGTGGCATTGGGGGCTGGGGGAGCGGAGTGACTGCCACAGGGGCCAGGGTCCCGTCCTTCAGGGAGGCGAGAAGGTCCTGGAACAGGCGTGTGCACAACCTATAGATGCACTAGATACCACCTGAACTGGACACTTTACAAAGGTGAACTCTTTGCCATGTGAATTTCACCTCAAAAAAGAAAGAAAAGCCAGCAGGCAATGTGGCCCAACACCAAGTACGCCCACAGCTGCCCCTCCGGCGCTCCGCAGTGGGGCGGCTGGACCAGGAGCGGGGCAGCCTTTGCCAGAGGGACCGAGACAGCATGCCTGAGCGCAACGCGGACGACTGCCCCTCCCCGTCTACACTGCAGCCAGCCTGGAGGTCCTGCCAGGCGCAGGTGCCGCACGGGACAACTAGACGCAGGTGACTCCATCGCGAGGGCCCCCGCTGCCGTGGTCACAACCCGACAACCACCTGACCACGAGTTCTGTGTGCCGTGGCCAGGCTCCCTCCAGAACGGACCTCCCTGCCGCGTGTCCCACAGAACCTGGAAGGGGAGGCTGGGAGGTGTCCCGCCATTGAACTAGGGCTCGCCTGGAACTAGGGCTGGAACATGCCGAGGGCCAGTCCAGGGAACGGTTAACGGAGGCCTTTACCTGCTGAAGCCGCAGTCTGCTGCTCTGCAAAGGGGTCATTCTGGAAGGGGTCGCCTAGATTGGAGAGGAGGGAAACGCTTATCAGCTCTGGGGGCAGGAACGGCACCTGGCGAGTCACCTGGACATGGCTGCCCACCGGGCCTTTCACTGACTTCCACTCCCCACCCCCAATTTGGGGAGCTGGTATTACTTCCTTCTCCACCAGCCCTGGCTGGCCCAGTAACTTCCGCATATCAAAGTGGGAGGCCTGAAGGCGCTGTTCTTGGCTACAAAAGAGCCAGAATTCACTTCTCTTTCCACGCCTAGTTTCCTTTATCTCACTGCCTGCCTCGTAGGTCCCTGGGGCTGTCCCACACTTCACTGCCAGCACACTTGAACTTGGAGAGCTGCCTGATTCACCTCGCAGACCTAAGATACTGCAGCCCAAACCTGACACCTGAAGGGAGCGCCCACTGGCCTCTCCCTGCCTCCGGGCTTTTCTCAGAAATCTACAGATAACCTTCTTGGAAATACTGTTTTGTTCTGAAAAATGGAGAGGTTAGGAAATCTTATTCCTAGAATTCTTCTTATTCTTGACTCGTGCATGGCTCTGGGTAAACTCCTCAGAGGGCGAAGGCCTCAGGCTCGTGGTTTGCGAGCTACTTTCCTAATCGTTACTGGCTCTGTCCTATCGGCCCTGCCAGGTGAGCAAGGAAGAGCTCGTGAGCCTGCCAAGGGATGAGGGGACTGAAGTAGCTCAGAGGCTAAGGGCCAACCAAGACGCCGTGAGCCTGTCGCTCTTCCCACCTCCTCCCAACGCTCAGCTCTGTAGTTAACAGGCTGAGAGATCCAAGAGCTAATTAATTAGGCTCCCAGAATTCCTTTCCCCCTCCAATTCAGACCACGGTGTTTCCTCACTTGTCAAGCCATTCGGCAACTCCAAATGACATCAAATAAACAGTCTTTTGACAGGAAAGTGGGCAGCAAGCGAGATACCTTTGAAAGGGTCGGCTCCTTTGAACGGGTCCGACTTGAAGGGGTCCTCCGCCTGGAAAGGGTCCGGATGCAGCTCTTGTGCGTTGTTGCTAAATAACAAGGCTTTATTTTTGAAAGGGTCGTCCTATAATTTTGTGAAGAAACAGGACAGGGATTTTATTATTTCGGATTTAAAGCAAAGTACAGAATTCCATATCTAACTTGCATTTGCACTATAAGTAGCATGACTATAAGAATGACTTAAAAAAAAAGTGAAGAAGTATGGACTTCACTGGATAATAATGTTTGACGCAGGTTTATTAGTTATGACAAATGTACCATGTAAGATGTGAACACGGAAAACTGGGTGTGGGGTGTACGGGAACTCTGCACTGTCTTTGCAATTTTTCTATAACTGTTCTATAGAAAATAAAACTTTGAGCTCACGTCTGTAATCCCAGCACTTTGGGAGGCCAAGGTGGGAGGACTGCTTGAGGCCAGAATTTCGAGACTAGCCTGGGCAACATAGCAAGACCCCTGTCTCTACAAATAATAATAAAAAAAAATCAGCCGGGCGTGGTGGCGCATGCCTGTAGTCCCAGCTACTCAGGAGACTGAGGTAGGAGGATTGCTCGAGCCCAGGAGTCATGAGGTTGCAGTGAGCTGTGATCGGGTCACTGCACTCCAGCCAGAGCGACAGAATGAGGCTCTGTCTCAAAATTAATTAATTAACTAAAAGTTAATTAAGAAATCACTGAGTGGAAGCAACCCAAACGTCTATGGATGGATGAATGGATAAACAAAATGTGGCCCATCCATACAACAGAATGCTATTCAGCCTTGAAAGAGAAGAAAAGTCTGACACATGCTACGACATGGATGAACCCTGAAGACATTATGCTACACGAAATGAACCGGTCACAGAAAGGCAGATGCTGTGTGATCCCACTCACGGGAGGTCCCCGGAGTGGTCAGATTCACAGAGACAGAAAGCAGAACGGTGGTGCCAGGGGCTGGGGTAGGGAAGATATCTAAAAAGGTAATGCTTTTAGAAATGCTACAAAGGAAACATGAACAGCCACTCAACAACTGCAGCACAGGGCTCGTTCCAAAGCGCAGTTTCCACACCAAGAAACACGCTGGCTATTTACGCTCTATGAGGAAATGGTACTTATGCAGTTAGAGCTACTGGAGCATATACGACACTTTGCATTTTTAAAAAAAGGTACTTGTTTCTAGAAACAGACAGGCATCTTGAAGCCAGGAGGAAAAAAAATACTGACTTCTGAAGAGCACATTGTTGTAACGAAAAGCAGCCTGTGAGGGGCGGGTCTGTAAAACACACGGGAACGATGCACTCGGTTGAGACTCAGCAGTGTATTTTAGTTACTGAAGACACGCCCTCGCGAAAACGCGGATGTTTCGCTGTGATAGTAAAAGAAGCCTAACGCCCGCACTGAATTTGGCAAATACGCTGTCATCTTTGCGCAGGACTGGCAGACCAATCCAGTATTCCAACCAACCGAAAACGAACGATTAAAACACAGAGGCTTCAGTGAAAGCACAGACAGTGGTTTGGGGCAATGACATCAGAGGCCCAAGAGGAGGTTTCTAAACAGGGTCGTGGCCACCCTGGTGCAGCTGACGCGGGGGAGCAGGGCGGCTCTCGGAGGTGCTAAGTTAGGAGAAGCCGCGGTCCGGGCCGTGAGCGCGCGAGAGCCGGCGTGGGGGCCTCTTCCCTGGCCCTAGCTCCGGGAGAACGCGCCGTCCTCCCTGCCCTCTGCTGAGCAACACCACGGTTTTCTTACCTGGGGAGGATTAGCCGGGGCCTCTGACCACAGGGCTCCCAGGGCGGGGAACCGAGCTGGTTCTTAGGCAAGCAAAGAGCAGACGTCCGAGAGTCACGGTGCTGACGGCGGCGAGGTGCGTGTGCCCAGGGAGCGCCCAGCGAGTGCCTGGGACACACAGACACGGAAGAAGAAGTCCTAACCTAAGGGAGCCCGGGGGCCAGAGTGGGAAACACGCTTCTCACGCTGCACTGTGGGGCAAGGGATATGTTTGTTCCAGAAGGAGGAACAGAGAGGGATCATGACCTGAACGAAGTGGCGAGCTACGAACAACAGCTTGGCCTCGGAACGGAAGTGTCTGTTTAGTTTTTAATTGCCATTTATTTACAGGTTGGCTTTTTCCTTTCTTTCAGCGCTTTCGATGGTTGACTGGAAGGCTGCCAAATGCGTGTACGATGGCAGAGAAGAGGACAAGATTCTGGGAACTCCGGCTGCAAGAGTCCCGCACTGAGCCGGGGCCTATCAATCTCCTTGGGAGGAATCCTCTGCCTGCGGCCACCACTGCTCCTTCACCTTCAAAGAGGAAGCCTAAGAAGACACAGGCGGCATTCCAGTGGTTAGGCTACCTAATGGTGGCTTTGATTCCAACTCAGATTCAGAGTAGAAAACCAGACTTCCCTCCATGACAAAGATGCCATCAGGCAAAGGCGTGATAGCTGAGGCAGGAGGATCACTTGAGGCCAGCCTGGGCAGCACAGCAAGACCCCCTCTCTACGAAAAAATTTAAACGTTAGCTGGGCACGGTGGCGCGCACCTGTAGTCCCAGCTACCGGGGCGGCTGAGGCAGGAGGATAGCTTGAGCCCAGGAATTCGAGGCTGCAGTGAGCTGTACTCACATCGCTGCACTCCAGCCTGGGAGACAGAGCAAGAGATGCCACCAACATCACCACACCAAGGAGCACTGACCCATCTGCCAACTTGGGGGACGCAAGTGCACAGACAAGCCCTGGGATGAACAACATGTCTCCTCGCAGAGGTCAAATGTCTTGGTTGAGTTCAGCAACTAGTCTTAAGTGCTGCCCTTCTTAAGAAGCAGACACGGCAGCTTCCTGGCCAGGACGCTGCAGCTTGGCCACGGGCTGAGGCAGCTCGGGGCGGCGCCAGGTGCACGGGCCTCCGCTCAGCTCCCTTCGGGCGCCGAGGTGCCTAAGAAGGCCGGTGCGACAAACAAGGGTAAGAGCCAGAGCAAGGAACCAGAGAGACCACTTCCTGCCTTGGCTCCTGTGGCTGTTGATCCTAAAGGTTGTGTCACCACAGCCGTCCACGCCAAACGTGGCTCCAAACAAAAGGCCATAAAGGATCTGACGGCAGAAGCCGTTAAGTGTAGCTACTGCACACGCCCCTCCATCGGAGGGGGAGGCTGATGCCGAGCTCTGTCGGCATCTGTGCAAGGTCTCAGAACTCAGGAAGAGCGATGCGGTTTCGGATGAGGGTGGTATCTCGTGAGGAGGTGGCAAAACTTTTGGCCTCCACACAACTCCAGAAGAAATCTTGGAGACGTTAAAAAAAGAAGCCAAAAAGGAATAAAAGCAAGAAATGAAAAATGCATCATTGGGAAGCTTTTTTATTGCTCGTGATGAAGAGTCTGTTAAATAGGAAAACATATCTGAATGCGCAGAAGAACCTGGGAAAATATGTATATATTTAAGTAAGATGGAAAAAAGTAAGAACTTTTAAAGTACTGTACATTATTATATAGGTTCTAAAGTCCCTGACCCCAAACAGCCTGGATGGAACATGTTATTCTGATTTCATGGCGTTACAAAATAACAGAGCTGGAAGGGTAGTCAAGATGACCTGACTTAACACCTTTCATCTGTGATGGGGCTTCTGACATGCAGAAGTTGAGAGACTTATTCAAGGTCATACGGTGCAAGATGACGACTGGAACCCAGACCCCCAGACTCCTTGTCAAATCCAGTTAACCCCGACTGTAAATGAAAACGATAATATCTCCACAACAGTTCTGGAATTCTGGAGACTGCCTTCTAACCCAGTTTACAAGTGACAGGGAAAAACCTGTCATGCTGCTTCATAGTCTTACCTTGTATTTTAAGATGTTCAAATGTAAAAATGTTTTTCACATCTTTTAAAGACTATCTGAACATTTTGTGAAAAAGTAAGAATAATCAAGACTTTTAATTTAACATGAATCACAACTGCTGAATTTTCTTCTTCCTCCATAACTTGCAATCATCAAATCAGTGGTTCTTATGAATCTCCAAAGATCCTTAAAAGGAGAAAGAGGACCTGGAAGCTATTTTCAGTATTTGTAAAAGCCTATCAGAAATCACATTTATATTAAGGTTTCAAAAGCTAATAATAAATACATTTTTACATTAAAAAAAAAGAGAAAAAGAAAAAAAAAAAGAAATAGACACGGCAACTCTGAAAGGGCACTGAAGAAGTTTCTGGATGCTCCTTCCCTGTGAATTTGGGTGGCTGACCCAGTGTAAATGGTGCAGGCATGTGCTGGCAAACCAGTTGTCTGAGAGGAAAAAAGCCTCAATTTGGAGCTTCTGCCAATTCCTGTGGTGTAAATACTCCCACCGTGGTGGTTTCCCGTGACCTCAGGTTTAACCGCCAGCTCACAGGTTCCTATTTAACAGTCAGCTTTGGGGAGTCACTAAGGACTGGCTCTGGAATGCCACTGGGGCTGCGTGTGACAAGCGACCTGACCCAACCTTGCACGACAGGTTCCCGGTAAGATTTAAGTCTTAGGATGGTTTATTACTAATATCCCCTTCCCTCTACCCCAGGTTGGCTGGGGACTGAGCAAGAGACCAAAATTCTCACGATCAGATGACAGACGAGAAATAGGCATGGCTTTAAGAATCCTGTGTCTCGTGGACAAAGTCTCACCGTGTAAGCTTAACAACTTGGGCAAGTTGGACAGACTCGCCCAGACATGGAAAGTTCCAGATGCTTTTCTCAGGGACCTAAATCGCCCACCTTCACCCAGCAAAGAGAACTAAGAGAGCTCTCTCTCTGCCCTGGAGCCATCCCAAAATGTTTAGGAGTAAATGGAAAAAAAAAAAAATACCCTCTTCAAAGTGTTTATTAAGAAATAGAAACAAACCAAAAAAATGCTTTAAAAACTGTATTTGTACAATAAGATAAAGATAGTTTTTCTTCCAGACACCGGTTTCCTATGTAACAGATCTGATGTCTACATTCCAAGAGCAACTGACTCATGTAAACTTTGCCCCACTTAAAAGACGATCAAAGATAACAAGAGAGGTAAAAATCTGTGTGTGGGGGGAGGGGCTCCACTGGCTGCTTGCAAATGGCCACTTCACCACCAGCTTTTTCCCAGGGAAATCGACCTTTAAAAATCCTGCAAAAGGGGCCTTGAAGAGGGACCTGTCCTCTGACTTGAGAGCAAATAGGGCAAGCTGAGAGCCGAGCGAGGGGGGCAAGGCCAGGGTGGGAAAGGAAGAGCAGGGCCGCAAGGCGGAAACACGCACACCCAGAACAGGAGCAAAGCACGAGGTTCGGCTTCATGGAATTCATGAAGGATGAACATTCGCTGTGTAAATCGAGACGACAAAGCGGATGACGGGCCCGGCGGCAGGTGTGGAAGTCACCTGCTCACCAGTCCAAGAAAAGAGAGCCTTTGGAGAGGACGGGGAGGCAGTGCCCCCGGAGCGTGCAGGGCAGGGGACAGAGGAGCTGCCAACGGCGTCTTATAAGCGACCCAGGAAGGCCTGCGCTTCCCGTAAACGCCTGAAACCGAGTACCTGGCTACTGAGAAGAGAACCACGTCAAGGAATGAACATAAAGAGGTGAGTCTGGTGTTCAGAGAGAAGGAACCCGTATTATTATGACAGGTAGGAAGAGGAATTCTAAGACGCAAGAGGGCCAGAGCGAGTTGCAGCGCAGGGCGAGCTGTTAGAGGCGGCAGAGCACCACGGGACACCGAGACCAGCCGCAGCCCGTCCACCCGCGCCGCCCTCGACAGCCAGACGAAACGGAAACCGCACGTGCCCTGGGGTGGGGCTGCGATGGCGGGCTCTGCTGCAGGTGGGGGCTGGGACAATCAGAGGGGGAGGTTACACCTGCCTGAGCCCACAGAAATCTAGGAGGCTGACAGCCCCCAGCGCTTGGCCTGATCACGCTCCCACGGTCAAGCGGTCTGAGACCGAGTGCTGAGGTTTCAAACGCAACCACAATTTCAGAGAAGAGCCCGATTCTCAGCTGAACAGCAGCAATGCCCTGGACTGGCAGTTGCCTGCCACTTTTCTTGACCTTCAGCGAGACACCCGGTTTTCCAGGTGCTCTCTGTGGAACCCTACACACTCCTGCAGAACCCACAGAGACCCCCAGGTTATAGGAATGTGGGGTTTCCGCCGTGAGCGAAGAGGCTGACCCGATCTCCTCTGTTGCGTCTGAGCAGCCCAGCGCGTCTGGGTGGCTGGCCCAGTGTGAAGTCCCCAGGGGATTCGGGCCTTCAAACACAGGCTTTGCAGAGGGTCCGGGCCTATCCTGGGCGCCACTCTGGACGCCAGCGGGGAGCGCGGCCGCCGCCCGGGCACTCGGGCACACGAAGACACACACAGCAGCAGCAGAAGCGGGGACAGCCTGGGCCGGGATGGAGCCAAGGCTGGCCCTGGGCAGATCCAGTGGACGGGGCACTCTCTTTTCACACCGGGGACCGGATCCCGGACGGCAATGCATTCACTCGACCTTTACCATGGCTCCAAAGCCGCCCCGCTCCGCCAGGGAGACGCCTTCGCTCAGGCCGGCCAGGTCCGTCAGGCTGGCGCCGTGCACCCCGTCCAGCGCCTGGTCGTACTGCTCGAGGCTCCGCTGGGCGTCCTGGCGGCTCTCGTGCAGCTGGGAGAGCTTGCTCCTCGCCTGTGCGACAAAAAACATGGCCAGCGTCACGCGGGGCTCAGGGAAGCGCGTCAGGTAGGACGTGTCTGCTGACACCAACCCCAGGCAGCCACATGTGTCAGGAGTGGAGCAGACCACCTTGTCCACAGACAGAAACGGGACCGCCACACGCCAAGGCCTGGCCTTGTCGCCACTCCAGGAGGTCTCTTTGCACCCCCTACCCGAGAGGGTCACACGTTCCAAAGAACCTTTGCTGATTCTCAACTAACGAAACGTGGACAAAACCCAGAGTCACAATCTGTTCAAAGTGACGTTCAACGGTCAGTTTCTTTTATGGGGTTTTTATCGTTCCGTTAGTTCCTCCCTGTTCCTGGAGAAGGCATGTGAAGGTAGGGGAGGAGGACAGTCTGCGAAGTCAGACAGACCCGGGCGTGCACCTGAACTCTGTCTCATGCACGCTGTGTGACCCCAAGCTAGTATCTTAACCTCTGTTTCCTCTTTTCCAAAATGGAGCGCTAGCAACGATGGGGAAAAACGCGTGCCGCTGGTCCTCAACACACAACGGTCTGACTTGTTAGGAGACAAAAGTGACCTGCATTCAGTAGGGAGCCTACTCTGAACTTGGTCTTTTCCTGAGCTAACGACACAGGGTGGGACCCTCTGTGGCAGTGCTGGGTGGCAGCAGCGAGCACAGGTCAGCTACACAATCGTGAGGGCGAATCCCGTCCCCGCTGCGTGCTGTGCGGCCGGCGGTGTTTAGACGCTGTGCTCTGTGTTTTCACATCCCAGCGTGTCCATGAAATGCCCCATTTTACAGCTATGAGATCTGCAACCTGCCACAGGTGTGTCGGGGCATGACCTCCCCGCGGGCCGACCAGCACCTGCACTGCGGGGCTGGCAGGTGGGCATCGCGTCAGCTCATTACCGTCACCGTCACCTCACGACTGTCGTCGTCACTGTCACACCCGCCTGTGTCTCGGCTCCCGCCTAGACTCACAAGCTCTGAGGGCTGGGGCTCTGGGCTCCACGCCTCCAGGCCAGCGTCACCGAGAAGAGACCCGACACAGACAGGGCCGGCACAAAGGAAACCGGCAGCCGCGGCGCAGACGCTCAGGTTCGCTGGTCACAGGCGCCGACGTGACCGTCCCGGCACTGCCCTCTGCTTGGCAGAAGACGCTAGAAGACCCCTGGCTTCGGCTGCGCGCAGCAGGGACCCCAGCCCCAGAGACACACCTGGTTGATCTCGTCTTGCGTGGATTTCAGAGACTTGATGATGGTCTCCAGCTGCACCCTGCCGGCCTGAATGCTCTGCTCCAGCTGGGTCTCCTCCTGCTGCAGCCGGCTCAGCTCCGACTTGGCCCGGTTCAGGTCGTCTTCCTGGGACTTCAAGTCGGATTCCTGAGACTGGATCTGCGTTTTCAGTGAGGAGATCTGAAACGGATTCGCGGTGCAGGATGAAGTGGGACCCCAAGAAAGAACCTAGTTCACATTCTCGAACGAGCTGACCCAGAGAGGCAGACACCGAGCCCAAGCCTGGTGCCTGGCTTCCTGGTAAGGCCCCTTCCTACACCTAAAGAGCAGACACAGAAGAAAAAGGTGGACAGGTTCGTGCCTGTGAGATGGATGGAATATCAGGCTTGTGCCTGTGAGACGGATGGAAGGTCAGGCTCGTGCCTGTGAGACGGATGGAAGGTCACTTTGGATCAGGAGGGATGTGACCATGCATGAGCAACCTGCGTGTCCCTCAGGAGCTTCGTGAGCCCACGCAGTTTGCTGAGGCTGCAGCCTCTCTGGTTTGTAACAAGCACCAGAGACACTAGAGGATGGGTGACAGGCACCCTAGGGCCCCCCATATTGTGGGCCACAGGCCACAGGGACCAAGGCCATCCGCTTACACAACTTGGTCCCTAGGAACACGGGTGGGTGACTTGGAGGTCGGGCCCCAAGTGCTTGGGTGCTTTCCCATGTGACATCTTAAACAACTCTACTAAACTGATAGGACGTCTTCGCGTTCCGTTTCCAGGAACCCAGAGAGGCCCTCAGGAACCCCTCCTCCCCCCGTGCTTAGGGCACCAGCCCTGGGGAAGCGGCTCCAACTCACCATCTGGGTCTCGTCCTGGCACTTCTGCCTGACGTCACTCAGCATGTCTCGGAGCTTGGCCTTCTGCTGGTCCATCTCGTCCAGGCGGTCCTGCGCATCTTGTTTCTGAGCTTCGAGCTCTTGCAAACTGCTCGTTTCCCGGTCTAGATCGTTTTGCAATTCCTGGGGAAGAGGCGCAGGGATTTACTTGAGGCTGATACAGACAAGGCACATCTGAGATAACACGGTCACGGCCTGGGCGAGAGCCCCAAGTCCTACGAGGCCGCCGCAGGGCAGGGGCCACACCCGCTGCCGATACCGTCTCTCGGGCTAGGGCCAGGCGCCAGCTTCTCACCAGCCCCCTCCCTCCGCAGACATTCACTGGTGGCCTAACAGGGGCGAGTCACCCAGAGGAGAGCCTGGGTCCCTGGTGACGTGCGGTCACGGCGGCAGAGGGAAAAGACAGCCCCCAAACGCAAACAGGCTGGCACACGTGGCACCCAGGGACAGCACGGTACTTCCTGAAGGGGCCATGGGGAGACCAGAGCCACACGTTGTGGCAGAGCAGATGCCCACGTGAGCACCATTCAGGGAGGACCCGGGGCAAGCAGGCGCCAGCCAGGGGAAGAGCTAGCAGCACACAGAGCACGGCGGGGGAGCCGCGTGCGGCCCCAGGGTGAAGGGGAGTGTCACGGCGTCACACTCCAGCCGCAGCAACACAGAGCAGGGCGGAGGTGGCAGAGAGGCCGCACCCCGCAGGCCACACCAGGCTCTGCAGCGGGGAGCCTGGCGGGAAGGGCGCGTGTGGGGAGTGGGACACGGCGACTCTCCATCCCCAAAGTTCCCTCCGACTCGGTGGACCCATCGAGGCGGTCAGCACTGGAACCCTTTGCCTCGACGGCTCCACTTCCGGGAAAGCGTCCTACCGGCACGCGGCGCGAGCGAAGCCGCATGCTTCGATGGGGTTGCGTGGGGGGCTGGCTGCCCGGGGCCCTAGCACCAGAGGACGTGGTGTTGTACCCGGCCCGCACACGCCCTCCCGGCCACTGCGAGTCCGTCTGGATTATTTACAATGCCTAACACACTGCAAATGCTACACAGTCGTTATGCTGTGTTGTTTTATTGATCTGGATTATTTTTATTTTTAGAGTGAGTTTGACCTGCAGTTGGTCAAATCAGTGGCTATGGAGGGCGGACTGTCTCAATTAAAAAAAAAAAAGAAAAGCCGCTGTCTATGGTTACAGGCAACTTTATTATTTTTATGTTTCTTTTTAACTTTTTGTTTTCTTTCACAAACATTTATCCTGTATAGCAGGTTCTGGGCCACTTTAAAAGATTCACTTGGAAGCCCCCAAGAGTTCACCGTGCTTCTGTCCAGTGCAGACCTGGCCCTCCCGGCCAGGCGCTGAGGGACATTTTCCCGCACTGCATCTAACACAGAGCCGAGGGGACCAGAACGAACAGCGTCCTTACCTGCACCTCGTTGGTCTTCTGTCTGATTGCCTCTTCCTTTTCTCTAATGTCTTGTTCCAGTGAGTACTTCTCTCTGAATGTTGGAAAACATGCCATGAAAACACAGGGCGGGTAAGAACCCCCCACTTGGACTTCTCAAGGCTCGACTGTGCTCAGCCCCACAGAAACCCGCCCACGTCAACCCCTCTCTGTGGTGGCAGAAGGCTAAGAACGACGCCCGCGACCGTTTTCCCTGGGTAATCTCCCCTCCGACCGCAGGCAGGACCAGGGCCCAGCCCAGCCGGCACCTCGACCTCGACCTCAACCTCAACCTCAGAGACCTCCCCCCCACGATGGAGAGCCTGGTCAAGCCCCCCTGGACTTCGGCACCCCGCCCTATCTTCAGGGAGCCCACGGGCTGAGGGGGAGACAGAGGGAGTCAGTGGGAGAATGTTCTAGATGAAGGAACAGGAAGGCAAAGCCAGACCGGGGGAGCTGAGGTGAGAAGTTGGGGTGACGCAGAGGTGGGAGGTCCGCCGGGCTCGAAGTGGGAAGTGGCAGCCGCCCCCGCTCCTCCCCGCAGGAGGCTGTGCCCGCTGGCCGCTGCGCCCGCCGGTGCTCGGGGGGGGGGCCCCACCGGCCTGCCTCCCGGGCGCACACCAGCTCCCCTCCCTCTCCTGCTGTGCCCTGAATGTCTGCCCCCTGAATTCCTATCTTCAACCCTCACCCCGAGTGAGATGGGGTGAGGAGGCGGGGCCTTCGGGAGGGGTGAGGTTGCGAGGGTGGAGCCCTCGTGAACGGCCTCGGTGCCCTTGTGAAAGAGACCCCAGGAGCCGCCCTGCTCCTCCCGAAGTGTGAGGACGCCGCAGAAGGCGGGCGTCTGCCAATCAGGAAACCGGCCCGTGCCGGGCACCAGGTCTGCCGGCACCCGGATCTTGGACTTCCAGCTTCCAGAACTACGAGAAGTGTCTGCTCTTTAAGCCTCGAGGTCCGTGGTAGTCTGCTACGGCAGCCTCGATGGACTAGGACACGCCGGTGCCCAAAGGGGCAGGACCGTGGTGCCCAAAGGGGCAGGACCGTGGTGCCCAAAGGGGCAGGACCGTCATGTGTTCAACAAACCCTGCCTGGTGCCTGGGGACCCGGCACCGCACGGCAGTAAGGGCCTCTTTGGGACACACAGCCAGACACGCAACAGCTATTGTCATCGCAATATCCGTTTCCACGAGCCTAGGAACCAACACCACGATGTCTTCCTTAAGACATCTCCATGCGGCTGCCTCGGGCCCACACCCGCCGCCTCGCACCGCGGCGTTACTCTTACCGCGCCTTCAGCCAATTTAGGGAGTTAGAAGAATCCGAGTCCCTTCCCCTTCTCTGCACAAACTTGGGATGATCAAATTTCCACTGCAGTCTCTGCTGTTTCCAGAAACTGCCTAGGGGCGCAGACACGGAAGGGTAGGCACCATGCCCCACGCACCTTTGCAACTGCGCGATCTCCTGGCTGATGTCGTCCAGCTCCTTCACACCGGTGAACTCCCCCGAGCCGAGGGCACTTGAGCCGTCCTGGAATCGGATTCGGACATGAGGTCGCGGATTAGCAAACGGACGTCCCCCCACAGGACAGCCAGCACCCCCAGGTCCCAGGCCCAGGGACGCAATTTTCTCGTTGGTTCACAGGTGGCAAAAGTGTCACTGCCAGGCTGGGGAGCTCCCCGGGCGGCTGGGCCAGGCTCCCGGGGACCAGGGGGAAGGCAGGGACCTCGCGGAGGCGCCTGCTGGACTGTGGGGCTCGCGCGGGCCGCCGGCGCCACCTGGTGGCGGGCGGCGGGGCAGGGACGCAGACGCGACCAGGCCACCGGCTACTCACCGGGACGGGAGTGCCTCTCTCCGAGGGCGGCACCATGTCCGGCGAGAGGACTTGAGGAGGGTCAATGCCTTTACTGACCTTCTGCTGAATGAAATACATAGCTAACGCGAATTGGTCTTTGCTTAACTTCCCCGTTTGCCTCGTATCGGCCAGGGCCCTGGGAGAGACGTGGACGCTGATTACACACCGCAAGCCCGGATTCCAGCTGCGCAGCCCACGCAAGCCGCCCGACCCCGGCGTTTGAAAAACACGACGGCGACATAGACGACGGCAGGGTGCGGCGGCAGGTCCCACCTCTTCTACTTAGCACCCCGACCCTGGGAAGCAGTCCTGGCGCCCCAACTCCCAGCGCCCCCAACCCAAGGAGGGACATCAGGGTGCAGTAAGGGGGTTGGGGGGTCCTGGCCTGGCAGGAGAACCAAGCCCCTCCCATGGGCCGAGGAGCCCACCCTGGGAGACCTCGGCAGCCGCAGGGAGAGGGGGTTCGGTTCATCGCCTCCAGGACAGACCGGCCATCCCGTGCAAACCGGACTACTCGGCCTGCTCCTGCGGCTCTAGTTACCTGAATGGCCCAGGCCACTGGTTTTCAGCAGGGACAATGGCAGCAATTTGGGTTGTCATGACGACGAGGGAGGAAGCAACCAGCCTCTCTCGCCCTGTCATGCACTCAATGTTTGCGTCCTCCCAAACTCCTGTGTTAAAATCGTCACCCCCACGGGGTGATATTAGACGATGGGGACGTGGGAGGGGATCTGGCCATGAGGGTGGAGCCCCGTGCGTGGGGTCAGGGCCTTACAGAAGAGGCCCCAGAGAGCTCGCCCTGATCCTTCTGCCAGGGGCGGACACGGCAGGAAGGCGCCCCCGCCAGTCACCAATCAGCCGGCACCTTAACCTTCGACTTCCGACCTCCAGAACCGTGAGAAACACGTGGCTGAAGCCACCCTGTCACCGCAGCCTGGCGACTAAGACGGTCCTCCTGTGCCCAAAAGGGGCTGCCTCGGGGCCTGGCTGCACTACCCAGGGCAGCCCCACAGCTCAGCAGCCCCTGCCTGCGTGGCTCTCTGATGTCCTGAAGACGGCACAAGGCAGCCTGGGAACAGCAGCACACCCTGGGCCCACAGAGCGTGGGTAGGCAGCACCCCGATACCTGAGCTAGGCGGGGAGCCGGCCACAGAGCCGGGGAAGATTCCCACAGCGAGGACGCGGCCTTCGAGAACCACTTCCTGCGCTCCCGCCACCCTCCCGCCTCAGGCTCTCCTCTCCTACCTCCCTGCAGCTGCCGCAGAAGCCACAGCACGGCTTTCTCCTTTGGAGCGAAGGAGAGCCGGCGATGTTCTGACTGCCAGGCCCCAAGGCTGGCCGTGGACAGACACAGGAATGACCAGATCACTCAGAATGTCACTGATAAAGACGTTTTCGGGGGCTTTGAGATCTCACTCTGTTGTCCAGGCTGGAGCAGTGGCATGATCATAGCTCACTATAACCTCAAACTCTCAGGCTCAGCGATCCTCCCGCCTCGGCCTCGCAAGTAGTTGGGACTGCAGGCATGCACCATCATCATACCCTGATTTTTTTATTTTTTATAGAGATGGGGTCTCGCTATGTCACCCAGGCTGGTCTTGAACTCCTGGCCTCAAGAGATCCTACCTTGGCCTCCCAAAGAGCTGGGATTACAGACTTGAGCCACCGTGCCCAGTCAAGGCTGTTTCTAGAATGCTTGTTATCACCCACAGGTCGCGGCCAAAGGCGCGACAGTCTCACACGGCCACTGTCTCTCCCGGGTGTGGCTGCGGATGGCCCATGGGCTGCCCTTGGGCTGCCGAGGCCTCTCCTCGCTGGCCCTCCTCTGCCCCTGCCTCTCACGGAGCCTGGGCTCCGAGGCTCACATGCCGGGGTTTTCGAGAGAGGGAGGCCCCTCGCTCTGCTGGCATCCGCCACACCCGACACCACGCCGACTGGCAAGGCGTCGGCTGCCGTGGGACAAAGCCTGCACCTTCGTGTCCCCCTTCGATCCCTCTCGGGGCATTATCTCCACTCGCCGCGCCCCGCCCCTGCCACGTGCAGACAAACGCAGACCGTTGCTCTAACTCCCCTCGGGGTTATCTATTCTAGAGCGTGTTCCCCGCCTTTGCTCCCTGCATGGAATGGCTCCCGTGTTCCCTCTTTGGATGCAGGCAGACTTGAGACTTCCTCATGGCATTTACGTGCCATCACATCACAGACAGACTGCTGTCCCTTCACACTGCCTTCGATGCCCCACAGCACTATCTCAGAACCGCACGTGCAAACTCTCCTCCCCGCTCCATTCCAGGGTCACAAAGGGGTCACTCATCACACTGGTCTCCGAAAGGGAACTCTAGATCCAAAGGGGTGGAGAACTGCTGTCCCTGGCCAGCCGGAGGCAGGTGGCTCCGCCACCAGGGTGACGGCTCTGGGAGGCTGGCTCCTCAGGCCCGCTCCCCCTCACGCCCGGAGCCCACAGTGTGGACGGCGCCTACGAACCGTCACTGAGGACGGTCACTGCCCCGAGCCACCAAGTGGCGTGCTGAGCTTCACCGCCCTACTCGGAGGGGTCACCTGCCGAGAATTACACGGAAATTCCCCCGTCTATAACTCCCGAGTGAATCTCTAATGTCCTAGCGCTCTGTGGAGCAAGCTCAGCAGTGCCGTCACCACTGGCCAGTTACAGAAGGATCGGCCCCGCCCTGTGATGTCCGCTTTGTCTGGCCCCGGAGGGAAGCAGGGGGGAGGCTGGCTTATGAGGTACAGACCAGGCCGCCCCGATGTTTACCGTCCAGCCAGAGCCGAGCCGCTGGCCCTAACAAAGCAGGGACCCTCAGGCCGGTGGCCACAACCCAGACTGCTCAGAGGACTCTGCTGGGGCCTTGGAGGCCCTGTTGCAGCTGTGGCGAAGGCCAGGCCTCCTGCGGGAACCGGCGTTACCCCCAGCAGCAAGAACTGGGCCTGCGGGGCGAGCCGACGGCCCGCCAGGGCCCCTCCTGCTGGGAGACGGCGGCCTGACCTGCACGGAGGACGAGGTTCGACCCGTTACGCTCGCACCTTGCTCGACCCCCGACAGCCCGGGGAGAGTAAACGAGGCCGGTGCAGGCCGGGAAGGGGCCCTGCCCACCACCCTCCACGCGTCCTCTCCCACACGTCCCCTGGAGCCGCCCACAGCCACGGCTGTCCTCACCAGATGTGTGCTAGAAGATTCTGGGTGAGGCCCGAGTGCATGAAGATCTCTTTCACCTCCTGGCCGCTCACGTAGCCGTCCAGGTCCAGGTCTGTCTTGAGGAAGATCTCGTCGAACCGCAGCTTGTCTGCCACCGGCACCACCCAGCTTGCTACTGGCTGGAACGGTTTTTTAAAACACAGTTAATCTGCAAGCTTTTTTTTTTTTGAAATAGAGTCTCATTCTGTCACCCAGGCTAGAGTGCCGTGGTGTCAGCCTAGCTCACAGCAACCTCAAACTCCCAGGCTCAAGCGATCCTCCTGCCTCAACCTCCCAGTAGCTGGGATTACAGGCATGCGCCACCATGCCTGGCTAATTTTTTCAATTTTTTTTTCAGTTGTTTGGCTAATTAGAGGCCAGCACAGTGGCTCACTCCTGTAATCCTAGCACGCGGAAGGATAGCTCGAGGTCAGGAGTTCGAGACCAGCCTGAGCAAGAGAGAGACCCTATCTCTATTAAAAATAGAAAGAAATTAGCTGGATAACTAAAAATACCTAGAAAAAATTAGCCTGGCATGGTGGCACATGCCTGTAGTCCTAGCTACTCAGGAGGCTGAGGCAGGAGGACCACTTGAGCCTGGGAGTTTGAGGTTGCTATGAGCGAGGCTAACGCCATGGCACTCTAGCCCAGGTGACAGAGTGAGGCTCTGTCAAAAAAAAAATCTTTTTTGGTGCGTGGGATATGGTCGTGGGGGGGGAACGGACCTGCCACGTGTCTTCCTAACACGGCGCGGACGCCTGCCCTGCTCACCGGACCAATCGACACCCGGTTACTGAGCATCTCACAAGTACCGGAGACCCTTCCAGATGCTGAGGGTATAACCAAGAACTAACTGCTCTCGGGAAGCTGAGCAGCGTGGACGACACGTAAGTAACCACGCAACCAGCTGGGCCAGAACTGCCTGGAAGCCCGCGGCCGCGGCAGAGCCGGGAGGAGGGAGCCCCGGAGCGGGGAGCCAGCCGGCGTGTGGGGGTTGGGCTGACGTGCAAGTGAATAACGAAGTTCACTAGGAATCCCTGCAATTAATATTTTTTAAAGACATTTGATCACAAACTTGACCTTTCTTGGGCCGCGTGTCAGGCAGCCCCGAGAAGCGCCGAGCGGCGTACCTGCACCTGCTTGACGCTGTGCTTGGGGGACAAGCTGCCCGTGCTGTTGAGGCTGCTGACGCTGCCGTGCGACGGCGTGGAGCGGAGGCTGTCTTTCGGCGGGGGGCTGGCGGGCAGGACAGGGACGGCGCCGGGGAACACGGTCTTCTTTCTCTTGGAGAGCGGGATGAGGGACGGGGGCAGCACGGAGGGCACGGGCTCCTTCTCAAGGGCGCGGTACACCAAGTGCATGGCCTGCGGGCGCAAACGAGAAGCATGGCGTTGAGGGTCGGAGGCGCGATAAGGTGGAGGGTGGCCCTTTCCGGGGCTGCGGTGACACAGCAGAGACTCTTGGGAGGCCGCCAAGCGACCAGAGGAAAAGTAAAGCTTTTCTGATGAGTTATCTTCTGACGTGTAACTTTCCCAAGACACTTGTTTAACTATCACATGACACTGAAATGAATACAAAAATAATTTAACCAAGCCAGATTCCGTGAGTGTCCCTGCACCGCTCAGGAGGGCCACCAGCTCCGGGGCTGACGACTCCCAAAGTGCGGGCGTTTGGAAGTCCAGAGACACCATAAGAGCTGTTAGTACTTCAAGATACTCAGCGACTCAGGAGGCTGAGGCGGGAGCATCACGTGAGCCCTGAAGTTGGAGGCCAGCCATGGCAACACAGCAAGACCTCATCTTCAATCAATCAATCAGACATTCAAGAGATACAGAAAATTCCACCCAAGGATGGGAGGCTCCCCTGTCCCTGGCGGGAAAAACAGACTTGGTCTAAAACTAGGAGTCCATTTTAAAATCTAACACACACCAAAATCACAACCCTCCTCCCTTCAAAAGAGCCTTTTTAAACTTGCTATCTACATAGAGAACAGATCAAAAACGTGGATAAAATTTATGGTCACTTCAAAACGACACAATGTTAAACCCAGCTAGTGACAAAAAGAAATGCAAAATGACACAATTCCAAGAGCCACTTGCAGACTGACACATTATCTTGGCTGAAATGATCGAAAGAAAACAAAGGGAACTCAGGGTGAGGCAGGTCACCCCACTGTGGGGGTCCCTCCCCAAGGGCCAATCAAGTGTGATCAGAGGAAACATGAAAAACACAGGATGAGGGGCTGGGGGTGGGGGGAGGCGATGGGAGTTGGTGTTTAATGGGGGCAGAGATTCAGTTGGGGCAGATGAGAAAGTTCTGGAGGGGGACGGGGGTGACGGCTGCACAGCGCTGCGAGGGTGCCTAACGCCCCTGAGCTGCACACCTGAGAACAGCGGAGACGGTGAGTTTTACGTGTCCCTTACCACCGGAGAGTAAGTCAGTAACGACCACCAGTGAAGATAACAGGATGACCGAGAAGCCTGGAAAGGCAGACCCGAGCTCACCTGCGCGGGGAAGGGACACAACTGAGCGCTGCTGGGCGTGTGGGGTCAGCGAGGGGAAATGTGAGGGAAACTTGTCATGTTCTTGGATGATGGCTCAAATTTAACCTAGACGTTTCAAATTGCAAAGCCTTTACGTACACCCAGGGCAAGGTGATCATGAGCTCCCTCCATGCACACGTTCTAAATCACATTTTAAAGGAGTTCAAAATCCCTAGGACACAGAATGCCTCTTGGTATACGGTTGCATTTCACGGTTTTTCTGCTACTTAGGAATTCCCAGGTAATTCACAGGTTGGTTGGAGATTTGTTTTTTAGTTTGGCCGAACTCAATCACTGATTGTTGAAGCATCATCCTTAACGACAAAGGGCTACTGTATTCTCTCTGTCTGAGACCTAGCGGAATGAGTGGATAAATCCCATTACTGGCAGAGAAAGGCCAAAGATGGGAGGGAAGGAGGCAGAGGGAAAGGAGGGTGAGGAAGAGGAGGGAGCCGCTGTCGCTGGGACGTCTGTGCCCCCCAAAGCCCACACTGACGCGTAATCCCCAGGGTGACAGCATTAAGAGGTGAGGTGTGAAGGGAGGTGACCAGGCCATGCGGGCTCCACCCTCGGGGATGGGACTGGTGCCTACAAAAGGGCCTGAGGGGGTCCCTCATTCCGTTTGCCTTCCTGCCACGTAAGGATGCTCGTCCCCTCTGGGGGATGCCTCGAGAGGCGCCACCCTGGGGGCAGAGATGAAGCCCTCGCCGGACACCGAACCTGCTGGGGCCTCGACCCTGGACGTCCCTGCCTCCGGAACTCCTGCTGTTTGCAAACTGCCTGGGCTCAGGTGCTCTATTATGGCAGCAGGAATGGACTAAGACCAGTGTGGCGACCCGGGCCCAGGGGGAGGAGGACAGGCTCTGGGGAAGTCGCCCCAGCCCGCCCAGCTGCAGGGGTGCGAAGGCACCCGCAGGCCAGGAGAGCTGTGCCCTGCACACGATCCCCTGCTGCACCGGAAGAGGAGGACGGGACACCCAGACCTTGACGCGGGCAGGCGTCCATGCTGGGGGTATGGCCCCACACACGGCTACTGCCCAGCTCTGTCTGCGGAGCGGGCCCATGAGCAGTGGCACGCAGCAGCCGCGAGCACACCCAGCGACCGGAGCCTGGTCTCCAACCCCATGCCGCACTGACGGGACCCAGGGCTCCCTGGGGAGACAGCGGAAGGCAGGGCTGGGCCGGGAAACACACAGGGGCACCCGGGAGCTTCTCCTTGGGCCAAAGGTAAACACGTGCTCAGGTGGGGAGGAACCAAAGGACCAAAGGGGCCAGCTGGGAGGAGAGCTCACAGGTCATGCTCAGTTGTGTCAGAAGGATTATCAACGGTGGAACTGAGGATGCAGTGAACCCACTCTGATATAAATCAACTCGTTACTGTAGGAGGCCAACTAATAACTGCAAGGAATGCTGGAATTGGAACAGAAGGCCCCCTGTGGCAGCCACCACCATCATCGTGAACTTGGGGGAGACTCATCGGCAGCAGCTGGGACTGGCAGGAGGGGAGTAACCAGGTATTTACATCCTCAAGGTGTCCCCCACGGGCACAGGCTGAGCACAGAGAAAGAGACAGAGACTGCAGGGAGAAACCTGGCAGCCTCCACCTTGACCCAGCAAGAAAGGTCAATGTGGCGGGAAGATACATGGCGACATCGTAGTCCCCTGGGGGCGAGGCCTCGAGGACAGGCATCGCCTGCGTGGCGTTCCTGCCCCACAAGACTGCATGACCTAGGTCACTACAAGGAAGTGGCAGCTCAACCCACAACTAGGGACACTCCACAACTGCTGGCCTGTGCATGTGCAGACATCCACACCACAAAGGCAGCCTGAGGAGCCGCTCGAGGTCAGAGAAAGTAAAAGTCACAGGACTAGGGAATGTCATCCTCTTTTGCCACGGGGACATTTGGGGACAACTGGTATAATCTGAATAATATCTTTAGATTAGACAATAAGTAACATAATCATAAACATACTAATACAGAATATAAGATATACAGGAGATAATGAAAATGTCCTAAGTGAGCTGACATCATGTTAATTTCCCGATTCTGAATTGGACAACAGTTATTTAAGGGAAGTTCTTATTTTTACAAGAACTAAATACCTGCTGAAGTATTTTGGGGTGAAGAGGTATCCTGTCTGTGACTTAACTCCAAAACGGTTCAAAGGAAAAATCTGAGAGAGAGACAGAGAGAGGAGGAGAGAGACAGAGACAGAGACGGAGAGGGAGAGAGAGAGCAAACGTGGAACATAGTGACAGGGGAAACTGGGGTGAAAGGCATCCAAATCTGAAATGCCTGGGACAAGAAGCGTTTTGGATTCGGATTTTTCCGAATTTTTGAAGCTATGCGTGACAGGCACTGGCTGAAGTCCCTAACCCGGAATCTGAATCCTCCAAGGAGCGTCCCTCCGAGTGTCATGTTGGCGCTTGCGAGCGCAGCTTCAGATTCCAGAGCATTTCAGATGCCGGATGTTCACACCGGGACACTCTGCCTGTGCTGCAACTTTTCTATGAACTTGGAATTGTGTCAAGATAAACACTTTAAAGAAAACATGAAAGAAGAAAAGCCAACGAATCCAGAAAGCCCCACATGAGCTGCACACTGCCTCCCTCAGGGGGCGGGGCCTACCACAGCGAACTCATCCCGGTCCAGGTGCCCGTCCTTGTCGATGTCGCTGAGGTCCCAGACCTGTGAGGGGACACCGAGGTAGGTTATTAGTGCAGGAAAGGCCCACGTGGGAGCCAGGCGCAGTCACCAGAACTCAGACTCTGAGTCCGTGGTGCTTGCCGGGGTCCGAACAAGGCGATCCCCGTGCACTTTAGAACTGGCCCGTGGGTTCTCTGAGAAGCCACCACCTGCTGAAGCTCCGTCAACCCCGGATCCACACACTGCCAGACATCATGATCACGACTGTGCCCAGAGCTGCATGCTAAACCGGCCTGATTTTTTTCTTTAAGGTCTTATAAAGAGATCGTAGGTAGAAAAGACGGCTTTGATCTGGGCACAGGTGCTGCCCTGAACACAAGCCCTGCACGCTCGCTCCCGAAAAGCCAGCCCCCACCCTGCGTTCAGGGCTGGGCAGGGCTGCAGGCGAGGGTCTAAGGCACAGCTGTCGGTCTCAAACACGGGTTTGAACTGTGCGGGTCCACTTATACTTGAAATTTTTCAGCCAAACAAGAATCAAAATACAGTATTTTGAGGGATACAAAACCCGAGTATACAGATGGCAACTTTTCATGTGTGTAGGGCCGGCTTCAGGACTTGAGTATACACGGATTTTGGTGTATGAGGGGGGTCCTGGAACCAATCCCCCAAGTATATCAAGGGATGACTACACTTATATTTAATAGGAACAAAGTTGAGTCTTTTTTTTTAAAAAAAGGGAATACACAAAATTCCTTAGACTTGCAGCAGAGTTGAAAGTATCTTTACCTTGAGCTTTATAGAAAGGGGAAAAAAAGCATTAACAACAGAAAAGAGCCAGGCATAGTGTCTCACACCTGTAATCTCAGCACTTTGGGAGGCTGAAGTAGGAGGATCACTGGAGTCCAGGAGTTCAAGACCAGCCTGAGCAAGAGCAAGACCCCATCTCTACAAAAACATTAGCCAGGTGTGTTGGCGTGTGCCTGGAGTCCCAGCTACTCGAGAAGCTGAGGCAGGAGGATCGCTTGTGCCCAGGAGTTGGAGGTTGCAGTGAGCTAAGATTACACCTGTGACTAAACAATACACTCCAGCCTGGGCGACACAGTCAGACCCCATCTCCGAAATAAAGAATACGGGCCGGGCGCGGTGGCTCAAGCCTGTAATCCTAGCTCTCTGGGAGGCCGAGGTGGGCGGATCGTTTGAGCTCAGGAGTTCGAGACCAGCCTGAGCAAGAGCGAGACCCCATCTCTACTATAAATAGAAAGAAATTAATTGGCCAACTAATATATATATAGAAAAAATTAGCTGGGCATGGTGGCACATGCCTGTAGTCCCAGCTACTTGGGAGGCTGAGGCAGCAGGATTGCTTGAGCCCAGAAGTTTGAGGTTGCTGTGAGCTAGACTGACGCCACGGCACTCACTCTAGCCTGGGCAATAAAGTGAGACTCTGTCTCAAAAAAAAAAAAAAGAATACGGACACACACTCCTACACTCAGCACAATGCAAAAGGGGCGAGTCCAGATCAGGGGCTTAAGGCTGAGCTCTGCTTGTCCCCGGGTCTCGGGCAGCAATTTCACTTCTGAGTCACCTCCCCATCTGTGAAACGAAAGGACTCTAACACCTTCCCCGTGGGCTGGGGCAGCACCTGGGAGCCAAACCCGGGAGCCTTGAGCCAGCCTAACTGTAGCAAGTGCCACACGAGGGCTGTGAAGCCCCCGATGACACGGGGTTATGCACAGAGCAAGAACCGTGTCAAGTGTCCTGGGGCGGAGAACAGTGCTGACCAAACACAGCGGCGGCGTAGAACGCAGAAGAACCAAACCCATGGCTGGCTTACCCTGCCCAGGACATCAAGAGGTAGTTTCGAGTTCATGAGGACGGGCTTGACTTTGTCTCCAGAGAGCAAACCGTTGATGGGTAAGAGGCTTTCGAAAATTCCATCAAATTTTGCCTTTTCTTCCACCTGGTTGGAAAGAAAAGTCTGGGTGAGTATAAGAGCGTTACCTGTGTGAGTGTCCGAATCAAGCTCTGACCCAGAGCCAGGTGAAAACAGCCGTGCACCACCATCGTCCGGGGCTAAGAGCACGAGACGGGCTTAGAACAGTCTCAGCCCCTCGGGCTGCCCAAGTGAACGTATGCCTTGAAACGGCCCTCCGGCAAGCTGGGGCCAGGAAGGCCAGGCCGGGCCGGGTCCAGCTCTCTGCCTGAGCGGGCGGGGCCTCCGCAGAGGGGCAGTGTCTTGCAGGGAGACAAAGGTCACTCCCGCCAACCTCGGAGGGGCTCACTAGTTCTAGAAAGATCAAAGTGTGAATGAGTGTTAGTGATGGGCAAATAATTATCAGAAGAAGAAGGAAGAAAGGGACGAAGGAAGGAAGAAAGGGACGAAGAAAGGGAGGGAGGGAGGGAGGGAGGGAGGGACGAAGGAAGGAAGGAAGGAAGGTCGGTCGGTCCTCACGAACAGAAGGAAGATCTGGGCAGCTTTACGACACAGAGCAGCAGCTACTGCCATTCTGAAAGATGAAACGCAGGCAGCGTGTGGGAGGGGCCATCTGTATGAAGGCCTGCCCAGCGGCTTCCAGTCCACCCTCCAACAGAAACGAGGCCCACGGAGAGCGGAACCGAGAGCGAGCGAGCAGACCCCTCCCCACTAGCCTGGCCACGCGCTGGGGCTCCTGGGCGCGCTAAGGAAACACCCTCAGCAGGAGTCCACCAACAGATGAACAGATAAACAAAATTTGGCATGTCCGTGTAATGAAGTGTTATTCAGCCATAAAAGGGAAAGAAGTTCTGACACACACCACAACATGCTGTGGGCCCCGAGGACATGCTGCCAAGGGAAATAAGCTAGACGCGAAAAGACAAGCACTGTACGAGTCCTGTACGAGTCCACTCACACGAGGCTCCTACACAAGGCAAATCCGCAGAGACAGGAAGTAGAATGGTGGGTGGCGGGGGACCTTCGTGTTTAATAGAGACAGAGTTTCACCTTGGGAAGGTAAGAAAGTTCTGGAGATGGCTGGTAGCAACTGTCGCACAACGTGAAGGTACTTGTCATTACTGAACTGTATGTATGCTTAGAAATGGTTATGATGATAAAATTTATGTGCCGAGTATTTTGCCACAGTAAAACAGCTAAAATTTTTAAAAAGAGGCCGGGCGTGGTGGCTCATGCCTATAATCCTAGAACTCTGGGAGGCTAAGGCGGGCGGATAGCTCAAGGTCAGGAGTTCAAGACCAGCCTGAGCAAGAGCAAGACCCTGTCTCTACTAAAAAAAAACAAACAAACAAAAAAAAAAAATGGAAACAAATTAATTGGCCAACTAAAAATAAAAATATATAGAAAAAAAATTAGGCCGGGCGCAGTGGCTCAAGCCTGTAATCCTAGCTCTTTGGGAGGCCGAGGTGGGCGGATCGTTTGAGCTCAGGAGTTCGAGACCAGCCTGAGCAAGAGCGAGACCCCATCTCTACTATAAACAGAAAGAAATTAATTGGCCAACTAAAATATATATAGAAAAAATTAGCCGGGCATGGTGGCACATGCCTGTAGTCCCAGCTACTTGGGAGGCTGAGGCAGCAGGATTGCTTGAGCCCAGGAGTTTGAGGTTGCTGTGAGCAAGGTTGATGCCACGGCACTCTAGCCTGGGCAACAGAGTGAGACTGTCTAAAAAAAAAAATTTGTATAAAAAGAGAGGAAAAACAAAAAGACGGCACCCTCGATAACAGAAGCGAGAGCTCCCGTGGACACTGTACACGCTAGGGGCCGTTAAGCGCTCAGAGGCCGAATGTTCTGGGCCTGCCTGGGGTCCTCCCGCGTTGGGCTCGCTGACCCAGTGCTCTGAGAGGCACGGGAATGTTGACAGTGGAAACAAGCACTTGGCAGTCCAGGCTGGGTTTTTTCACGGTGTCCACGAATGGGATGTGAATCTCTCTTTAGAGCGGCCCACCTCGGTCGCAGCACCTGGTCCCCGGCCCCCGGCTCCTCTCTGCGAGGCCTGGCCCTCGGCCCCAGCCCCTCCACTGCGGCCTGAGCACCACTCCCGCTGGAAGAGACTAACCCCTTACGGAATGAGACCTCAGGGGTCCCATTTCCCACGACAAAGCGGCTCTCTTCCAAAGTCAGCACCGAGCTGCTGGACGACCCAGATATCCTTCAGTACTGTGACGGCTGCCGCCGGCAAAGTGCCCCACACGGAGGTGACTCCACGACTCCATGGTCACGACGTGAACACTC
Source organism: Mirza zaza (assembly GCA_008750895.1). NCBI lineage: Eukaryota > Metazoa > Chordata > Mammalia > Primates > Cheirogaleidae > Mirza > Mirza zaza. The sequence goes on along the minus strand of VSMD01064745.1, from coordinate 64,873 downwards.
CTCGTGCCCCAGCCTTTCCAAGAAGGGAACAAACCAACCATGTGAGCACAGGACAAAGGTGCTTGGGGAGGGAGAAGGCTTGTCTTTATTTTACAGCAAGAGTGTTATGAATGTTAGCATTTAAACAGCACAAAAGAAAGAAGCCACGACAATCCTCGGAAAGAGCAGGGATGGTGAGGGGGCCTCACGTTATCTGTGGGGACGTCTCCACGTCCCCCGCTCACTTCCTTCAGGAGGAATTCTGTTCTCACAAGACAGCCCTCGTTTTTTCCCTTTCTGGAAGCAAGAACGCATCTTTCTAGCCACAGCATCCTCTGTCTTAAAAATAACACTTTAAGTGCTAAGAGAAGCGTTCCACACGGCGACCAGAGCATCAGAAAGAATCCTAACACGTGGCTGGAAATAAGGGAGAAAGCAAGGAACACATGTGGGGGTCTGGGTGCTTGCAAGTTGTCACAATTTCCTTTTCTATTCTCATCAACCAACACAAGCAGCAAAAACCACAGAAAGTGACCAGAAAGCGCAAGGCTTAAAAAACTGCAGGCTTTTAAGAACCCAACTCTTAGCTAGTTGTCCCAGTTGGCAATTCCCAATCACAGGGAAGGGCCAGAGCCTTTTCAAAAAAACGTTTCCCTTTGAAAAGGTATTTCATCCAAATTCTGCCGAGGGCAATTCACTTACTGAGACAGAACAGACAATACAAGCGTCTGAATCACCCTATAAAGTGTCCTGAACGACATCACGAATGACCAGGACGATGCCATGGGAAGCCAAGGAGCTGTCCCTGTTCACTTACCCTCACGGCCCAGTGGGCCTCTGCGGAAGGCGGCGTGACCATCAGAGGGCTGCTCGTGTCGTGCTGAGGAGAGAGAGAGAGAAAAACGTTTCTTTGTGGCTGGCATGGAATCAAATCGCAGGAGGATGGGTGTGCTGACAAGGCCGCACATTTCAAAGTGCTCTCCAAAAGGGGAAACGATTCAGAAAGCTATGCCCGGAATTATCACACGGCCCTGCAGTTCCACTCCTGGTATGCACTCGACAAAATTAAAACAGGTGTTCAAACAGATCCTTGTGCGTGAACGCTCATAGCCAAAAGGTGGGAACGACTCAAATGTCATGGGTGGATGATGGATAAGGCAGAGGTCCACCTGCACAATGTATGATCAGCCACAGGAAGGCATGACACCTGCTACCACATGAATGAACCCGGAAACATGACGCTGCGTGAGACACGCCGGACACAAAAGGCCACACAGTGTACGATCCCATTAACATAAAATGTCCAGAACAGGCAAATCTACAGACAGAAATTATCTACACACAGAAATTAGATTAGTGGTGGCCAGGGCCTGGGAGAGGAGGGATTCCATAATGGGGGTGGGGTCTCCTTTCGGGGTGATGAAAATGTTCCGCAGCTACATAGAGGCGATGGTACATTTGTGATGGTACATCCAAGTGATAGTACACTGCACACATACTAAATGTCATTTGAATTGTTCACTTTAAAACTGTTATTTTATACTGTGAATTTCACCTCAATAACAAAAACAGGGAAGGGGACAGAAAACACCGAGACCGACACACACACACACACAGGCATTAGAAGAATGTGAACGTGAAGGATTTAGACACTCACGAACTTAGGTGGCGGCATGTTCAAGTTCAGATTGCTCAAGGTGACTTCGTGGCCGCTCTGTGCACAGGCCACCAGTCTCAGTGCAACATAGAAACCCTGCAAATCCAAAAAAGCGTTTGCCTCGTGGTAAACATCACCAGGAGCGTGGGGGCGGGAAGGGAGCCATCTCCAGTGGCGGCTTCAGGGCAAGAGGAGTTTCGCTTCAACTATGGAGACCGTGCAAAAGCCACTTGGAGAGTGGTGTGAGCAGGGCTCACACTAGGGAGGTCGTTTAAATGAATACGCTGAACTGGATTTATCCCACTGCATGTGGAATGCTGCAGGGTTTCGGATCAATGTATTTTTCCAAAAATAATGAACTTCCAACTTTTAGGAAATGCTAGCTCAGAGTTAGTATGTTTAAGGTGGCAAATGATGGACCAATTATGTGTTGACTTTTTTAAAAAGCAGTGAAATACACATAGTTGCCCCAGAATTTACATCTGAGGTTCCCATGACCCCCTGCTCCCCGCGGCAAACCTCCCCCTCCCACCCAGGGAGAGAGAACATGAACATGGCTGTCAGGTGCCTCTGCCCCTCCCCCCCCACCTCCTAACCCAGAACCCACCGCCCCACAGGCTTAGTGGACTTTCGAGGTTTTTCTCAATGGATCGACTGGCCTAAGAACATGGACGTTTTTAAGGATATAAACACAGGTATAGCTTTAAAATTTTTTTCAAAGAGATACGCAATAGATCGGCCTTTCTCAGGCTGACGTCCACAGGAATGCTTGCAGAGTGTAGAGGCGGACACAGGCGTGTTGAGAAAAGGGGACGTAAGTAAGTTTAGGGGAACTGCCATGGGCAAAGATAACAGGTTTCTTTCTCCATAAGGATTCTGAGAACCTTTAACAGGCATACGCGCATGACTGATCTCAAGGAAGGGAGGCATGGCTGACCCCGCCTTCCCGAGGGACGGGACCACAGGCCGTTGCACCCCAGGGACAACTCCCCTCGCATGCAGTTTGGTGAAAGGCTGAACTAACTCGACTTACAGCTACGACCACTTAAAATCACTTGTCAGTACAGAGCTAAATATCACTCAACCAAAGAAACACTTGAGACGTTGGTGTTTCAGATTTTGGACTCTGGAATATCTGCACCATGACTTCCGGATAACGGACATAATCTGTAAAATCCCGAATGCTCCAGTGAGCATTTTCTTTGAGCATTATTCGGTGTTCAAAAAGTCTTGGATTTTGGAGCATCTGGGATTTCCAATTAGAGATGCTCAAATTGTCCTGTAAAATTTCATTTACAGAACTTTTTTTTTTTTTTTCCTCTTTAAAAGATAGGGTCTCACTCTGTTACCCAGGCTGGAGTGCTGTGGTATGATCAGGCTCACTGCAGCCTTGAGCTCCTGGGTTCAACCAATCCTTCCACCACCTCGGCCTCCACAGTAGCTGGGACTACAGGGTACATGGCACTGTGACTGGCTATATGGAACATTCTTGAAAAAACAAAACTATCGTAATGGAGAACAGACCGGTGCTTGCCAGGGATCAGGGTGTGACTACCGAGGGGCAGCACAAAGGAGATTTTTGGGGCGCTGGGACGGTTCTGTATCTTGATTGGGGTGGTGGTTACATGAACCTACGAAAATGATAAAATTTCATAGACCTATACGCTCCCTTTTCCCCAAGAGTGCACGTCAACGCTGATTAAAGCCTTTTGTTCAGTGTTGCACCAATGTCCGTTTCCTGGCTGAGATCACAGTGCTGCAGTTGCCTAAGACGCTGTCACGGGGCAGAGCTGGCAAAAAATACACGGGAACGCTCCAAACTATTTCTGCAACTTCCATCAGAGTCTGAAATTATTTCAAAATAAAAGTTTTGACGACACTTAAATCATGGGTAAGGTCACAACACATTAAAAGATACACTAACCATGAAAGATGGCTCCAAGACCTTTATTTCAAAATGAAAATTTCCCATTTTAAGTCTGATAGCTGCACTTCTGCCTAGTGATACTTGACGGTGGAGAAACGTGGAAGGAAGTGCGGAGGTCACCCAGCCCGGGGGGCTCTTACCCGCCCCCTCCACTTGCTCTGCGCATGCGGGTATATACCTGTTTGTCCAAGAACCCTTTACCTTCTGGGTCGGCCAAGTCCCATATCTGCAGAAACAAAAAATGCTCATGAGCATGACTGCCGACCATTGCCCGTGTGTTAACAAAATCAGGAGTGGCCACCACAACTATTGTGGGCCTTGCAGACTGACGGCCTTGGGGGCAGGAGTGACAGTCCCCAGGTTGCAGACAGAGAGGGCCACTTGGAGCAGGTGAACGGTCTGCCCTCAGGCACACCCAGGTCCACTCAGCTCCAAAGCCACATGGTGTCTACTACATCCTTGCACCCCTTGCACCCTACATAAACCCACACGCCGTCAAGACCCTGAAAGCACACTCAGGTGTCTTATGTGCCAGCCAACTAACAGTGGTGGCTGCTGCCCAGGTGCTTTTATATCCACCTGTCACAGCCTGAGTGGCTCACGGTGGCCAGGCCACAGCCTGGGAGGCACGGTCCCACAGAGGGGGGTCTGCAAAGGCCGCCCTGGACCCGCCCCGAGGGAGACGTGAGGGCGGCCGCCCTCGAAGAGAAATCGCTCTTGGTCTTCACGTACCTTCCCCAGGATAACGTCTGAGAGGCCAGACTTCTTCAGAAACAGCGCGGCCTCGCCCGCCCCGACTCTCCCTGTGTACGCGGGGTCGACCTGAAACGGGAGCGCAAGCGCTGAGAGGGTCTGCAGCAGCAGGAAAGCAGCCCCCGCCTTGCTGGCTGGATTTGAAGAACAGAAAAGGATAGGCGGCCGCTTCAACTGGCCTTCAACTCGGTACTGTGCTTTCCGGTTTAACTACTCTCTGGTTCCATCGAGAAAGACATCCGTTAAACTTACCTGCTTGTAGTAAGATTCATATAACGGATTTCCGGTGGGAATCTGCAAACAAAATCACAGATACTGGTCAAAAGTGGACAAATTCCATTGGCGGGGAGGGGGCGGGGGGGGAAGTGCCAACCCCTCGATTTTGTCATTACCAAAATACATAAGTCAAAATTTCTGTGCTTGAAACGTCCTCCAGACACTAAACCATTTATCTTCAGACACAGACATGACACTGATTTAGAAGCAAGCAAACGCTAACGATCTTCCATAAATCCTAATTCCAGTGCAAACGACGCGGCCGCTCAGGAAGCAGCAGCTGCAGCAGCAGAGGCCCAGCGTCAATTTCCGGTAGTTTCCGTTCACCGAGCGACTGAGTGATGGGGTTTCAACTCGTCTGGGAGCTCACAGGGAAAAGACGCTCTGTGCTTTGAGACTGTTCTCTGGCTCCAGAATTAGGAGAGGAGTGTCCGCCTGTCATCACGAGTCACCAGGCACGCAGCCTGCCCACTGGCTGTCCTGCCCTGGGCCCATCCTCACCCCTCCTGCCCGCCCTCCACCAGCTACCCGAGTGATTACGGGGAACACACCGGCCAGCTCCCACTGAGGGCAAGCCGGCCTCGACCGCTCCCACCAGGGTAGGCAGGAAGTTCAAAGTCCTCAGCTGGGCACTGATGACGTTCCCAGTCCCAGCCCCTCAAAGCGCCAAGACATCACCTTTCGGAGAAGGTAACTGCCTCACCTGAGGTCACGAGGCTAATCAAAGCCACCTCCACACCCAGCCTGGCTACCGGCCAAGGCCACACACTTCCCTCGGTGTCTACTGCCTTTCTTCCCGATCGCAAGGGGATGTCTCCCAGAGGGGAGGAAGGGCATACCAGGGAGCGTGCCAACCGGTGAGGAGTTAAGCAGCCACGAAAATGCTGTCTATAAAGGCTTACGTGCTGGTGTTTCACTAAATGAGGCGAAAACAGTAGTGCACAAGCCTGCTGTCGATTTAACAAGTGATCAAAGGTGAACAATGCATAATTAGGCTTAATTATATAGAAGAACAGGCGTGTAAACAGCTAAAGAAAGCAAGGTGGAAAAACAGAGCATTGTCTGAGAAGCAGGAGTATAGTGCTTATCTAAATAGTCCCTGAATGCTGTCGCAGGATTTCTCATAATGAATGAGACCCAGCGAGGCCGGTTCCCTCCGGTTATGATCACTGGACGTGAACCAACATGCACCCAACACTCGCACGCTGTTGTGCTGTGCTGGGTCATTTCAAGTTAAAAATAATGCCCGGGTTACGGTCAGCTTCTCTGGGGGACGCCAACACCTGCAAACATATAAAGAACTGAAAGTACAAAGAAAAATACCAAGACAGAATGAAAATAGAAGGAAAAGAGCGTAAGCGTCCGAAAGGGGAAAGAAGAAAGTCAAAACAAAAAGAAAAAGGGGAAAAGAAAGAAGGAAATATTGAAAAGGCAGAAAAAACTAGAATAATATGAAAAAGCAAGAAAAGCCGGAGGTTAAGGAACAATCATTTAAAAAAAAAAGACAAAGACACCAAGCAAAAGAATTAAACTAGCTGGGCACAGTGACTCAGGCCAATAGTCCCAGATACTCAGGAGGCTGAGGCAGGAGGATGACTTGAGGCCAGGAGTTCAAGTCCAGCCAGGGTAACACAGCGAGATCCCCTCTCAAAAATAAATAAATAAAAAGAACGAGGAGGTGAGTGTGTAGCTACAGCAGCCCCTGCTCCCCTCATCCCCAGGAGCCCCTGACTGATCAGTCCCTGGGGGAGGGGTCCGGGGTCCAGGAAGGACTGGGAGTGGCCATCACCCTTAGTTTCTTATGACCTTATTAGATGACAGTGTGTAGCCATCACACCCTGTGTCATCTTCTGGGTCTAAACTCCAGTTTGCTTCTGAGACAGCTCCCCAGAGGAATAAGACAGACAGAAAAAAGGCAAAGTCAGGCAGGCTGGTTGTCACTTGTCAGTAAAGGTGACAGTGGCTGGATCCAGACAGCAAACAGCACATCACCTGCCGTTGGCTCAGACCCCAGAAGCTCCCCACTTTGGATGACAACAGAGCCCTTTCCACCAATGACCAGAGAGGCACAGACATGAACTACATTTCCAGTGTTTGTTTTTTCTTTTAAAGATTTCATGATAAGCAAGAAAAAGAGGTTTCCAAACCACTATCAATCCAGTGAAAAAAAGAGTTGTGGTGTTTGGGGCATGCAGGGTTATTAAATATCCGTCTCAAACTTCCCAAATGCTTCTGAGTGCGAGATCGACAACCAAGAGAAACGAGGCCCTGACTAGTCCAGAAAATCTGCTGAAGCACTTGACCTGAACCCCCAACCTCCCACGGTCCATGCTAAGGGCTCCTTCATAGAGGCTGCTTGACATTCGATGGGCAGGGCGGGGCGGGGCGTGGTGGCGCATGCCTGCAATCCCAGCTACTCTGAAGCCTGAGGCAGGAGGATCACCACACTCGGCCTAAAAAACAAATTTTTTTTTAATAAAAACATAAAAGAAAATTTGATGGCCGGTTATCAATCCCAAAGACTACAGCTGATGGAAACCATGGCACATGGCTCAAGCACTCTTCTTTAACTATGGGAATCCATTTGGGTAACCTGGAAAAAGGCCGAAGTTAGAGGTTTCGATTTAATGACATGTGTTTCAGGTACTGCTAAAGCAGAAGGGGGAAGAAAGGAAGGAAAACACCAGACCCTAATTGCCACTTCCTCTTACCCCACTGCTTCTTCCCGGGACAGCAGAGTTACGCCGGCAAGCCACCCAAATGTGCCACTGCGGCAGAGCTGAAGACACACACGGCTAACGCCACGGATCCCCAACCAGGGCAGTCTGTGTCGTCCGCCCCTGTGCAGCTCCCAAAAGGAAGCCTCAAGGTTGCCGGGAAAGAGCCCTGTGTGTGTGAGGGCAGCCACCAGAGCTGCCCACTCATGTCTGACCCCACAGTGAACCCAGGGCCAAGCCCAAGGCAAAGGCAGAAAGGGGGCAGACCAGCGGGGAGGCCTGCAGTGTGACGGCTGCAGGAATGGAAGGAAGCACAGAGGAGCCGACCCCCAGGGTACAGACAAGACGCCATCTTCACCTCTGCCATGTCTGAATTATTGATGAGGTCCAACATAGCTTTCAGCTTGGTCTTTTATTAATAGTTGCTCTTCCTGTCTTAAAATACTGAGAGACAACATGCAGAGTTCCTCTGGCCTTTTCTCTTTACCCTCCAGCCCAGAAACAATTTACAAGTGGGATGACAGGAAGGGGGTCACATGGAAGAAAACAATTTCACATCCTTCTGTGGCGAAGGCTTTAAACCACCACAATTCCTGTGAGCACGTGTGATTTTAACTTGGGAGAAAACCAGTTGTGTTTTAGCTGCCTTAAAACACAGCAACACCACTTTGGAGGGAAACCCTCTGAGGACCGTGTTCTAATGACTCCTCCCAGGACTGAGTCCACCCAGCTGTGATCCACAAGTTCGGCCAAGGGCAGGGCGGGACCCCTCCTGGGTCTCCATGCTTGGCTGTCTCCAGCCAAACTCCTGCTCTGCCTGCAAAGCGTTCTCACGCAAAACAAAGCAATGACTGCCAGCCTTGTTTGTTTCAACATGACACTTTTAAGCAAATTCATTTGCATTTTAAAACTTTCACAAAAGTACCTATAATCCCTGGTCCTGATATAAAAGTAAAGGCTGGCCATTTTATATCCAGTGTCTCACTGAGTCCTCCCGACAACACTACAGCGCAAGTAATGGCGCTAGTCCCAGTCGACAGGTGGGGAAACTGAGGTTGCCTGCCTAGGGTCACACAGCCAGGCAGTGATGGGACCAGAGAAACACCCAGGCTGGGTGGCCCTGGAGTCAGATCATAACCTGCTTCGGATCCTACAGGGGTGGCCCAGGTGGGACAGAGCTGGGCGCTGGGACGCAGGACGGCCTCACATGCCCGCTTGCCTGGGAAAATGCATATCCGTGATCACGTGATGCTGCGTCTTATTAAACAGAAGAGGCCAAAGGGCAAGACTCAATTTGAGCATATAAATCAACTGGAAAACCAGTGTTTTCAAGGGACTGCTACTTCCGTAGGAAAGTGGAGAGCCTACAAAGGCTGTGCTTTTCAACGCTGCTGCCAAGTTTTACAGGAAGTTAGGTACGTACACCAAAAGACATCCCCGTCTGAGTTCCTACTTAGAAAAACATGCTGGTGCAAAAACGTAACCTGGAGAAGTGCTCGCTTGATGGTCCTTGCACTTCTGCCTTCCCTGAGGAGTGTCACATGCGGCTTGTACCATCATCACCTCGAGCATGCCCTGCCCTCCTGGCAGGCCGGCCCACATTCTGCAGGTGATGAAACCAGGCTCGGTCACACAGCAAGGCAGGTGCACGGCAGAACTGGGGCTTGACTCACACTCAAAAGGCATCAGGAAGCCGGGCACAGTGGCTCACACCTGTAATCCACTCTGGGAGGCTGAGGTGGGAGGATCACTTGAGGCCAGGAGTTTGATATCAGCCTGTGTAACAGAGCAAGACCCCGTCTCTACGGAAAATTTAAAAATTAGCCAGGCATGGTGATAAGTGCCTGTAGTCCCAGCTACTCAGGAGGCTGAGATGGGAAGATTGATTGAGCCCAGGAGTTCAAGGATGCAGTGAGCTATGATCAGGCCACTGTGCTCCAGCCTGGGTGACAAAGAGAGACCCTCTCTCAAAAAGAAAAGAAAAAGGCATCAGGAAAACACTGAGCCATGTCTAACTTCCCCGGCATGGACACCAACAGCTCTTTCCAACAGCCTGATCAGAGGTTTCTACATCAGTGCTACAGTAAATGTTACCGAAGGAAGATGACTTGGGAAGTGAGAAAGAGCTTTTCTAAATCACTTTTGGAGGCCAAGGTGGGAAGATGGCTTGGGGCCAGGAAGTGGAGACCAGGCTGAGGAAGAGTAAGACCCCGTCTCTACCAAAAATAGAAAAATTAGCCAGGAGTGATGGTTTATGCCTGTAGTCCCATTGAGTTGGGAGGCTGGGGCAGGAGGATTACTGGAGCCCAGGAGTTTGAGATTGCTGTGAGCTATGATGACACCACAGCACTCTAGCCTAGGTGATAGAGCAAGACCCTGTCTCAAAAAAATAAAAATAAATAAATAAATCACAAGCAAAAAGACAGACTTCCCAATTAAAAATGAGCCAGGGATGAGAAAGGCGATACAAAAAGAAAAGAGGCGGCAAAGTTAGGGCGGACCCATTCCGCCTCCCCGGTAATTGAAGCGTTACAGAATAAAATTCAGTGCCAGGTTTTGCTATCAGTTTGGCAAAGGTGACTGAAGACAGATGCTGTGCAAGGTTGCCAGAGGTGGAAATGCACCTCCTGGGCTCCGCTGGTGGGAACACACACCAGCCCGGCCTTGTTGGAGGGCGACACAGCACTGTGAGTTTCAGTGTGGGCAGCTCTTGTATGCAGGTTGAGCATGATTTCTACCGAACTCCGGCAAGGCTTTTTGCAGATACAGATGTGATTATTCTGAAATTTATTCGGAAGGGCAGAGGAACTAAAATAGCTAGAACAATTTTGAAAAAGAAGAATAAAGTGGAAGGAATGGGTCCACCTGATTTCAACATGCAGTCATAGCTAGAGGGACAGAGACGGCACCGCGCTGGCAGACCGGCAGACGCCAGGAGCCGTGGAACAGGACGGGATGCGGGACCCAGAAACAGAGCCACACAAGGATGCCCGCCTGACTTGTTTCCTTCCTTTGAATAAACCTATGAAATCCCATCTGATTTTTCAACAAAGGTGCAAAAAGCACTTCGGGAGGAAAGACGGCTGTTTCAACAAATGGTGCTGGGGCAACTGCCTCCACAGGAAGAAAATGAGCCCTGCCTTAAGTCCTCTACCTCACACAAAAACTCACTCAAAATGCATCATGCACTTAAACACAAAACATGAAAAAATATGTTTAGGAAAAAACACAGGAGACAACCCGCAGGATCTAGGGCTAGAAGGAGAGTTTTTAGACTTGATATCAAAAGCCTGATTCACAAAAGAAAGACTGGCAAATTGCAGAGCCACAAATGTCATCAGAGCCACAAATGTCCGCTCTGTGAAACAGCTGGATAAGAGGATGAAAAGACAAGCACCAGACTAGCAGGAGACATCTGCAAAGCACACACTCAACAAAGGGCTAGTGTCTAAAATATATGAAGAGCTCTCAAAACTCAACAGCAAAACAAAAGCAAATAATCCAATTAGAAGATGTGCAAGCTGCTGTGGTGGTGAGTGCCTGGAGTCCCAGCTACTCGGGAGGCTGAGGCAGGAGGATCGCCCGAGCCCAGGAGTTAGAGGCTGCAGTGAGGTATGACGACGCCACTGCACTATAGCCTGGGTGACAGAGCAAGATTCTGTCTCCAAAAAATGTGTGTGTGTATATATATGTATTAAAATTAAAATTAAACTAAAAATAAATAAAACATAAAAAAACAAATATGCAACTACCACATAATCCAGCAACACAATTGCCCTGGGCATCTACCCCAGAGAAACACAGAGTTACGCTCACGTGACATCCTGCATGCAACGCTTACGGCAGCTTTATCCGTCCCTGCCCCAAACTGGAAACGCTCAGGTGTCCTTCAACAAGCGACTGGTTCAACAAGCGGTGGTGCGAGCACACCGTGGAGCAGCACTCGGCAGCAGGACACACACAGCCACCCGCATGAGCATCCAGAGAGTCACACTGAGTGAAAAAGGCCTGACCCAGAAGGTTACGTACTGCATGATTCCGTTACAGAACACGGTTAAAATGCTAAAATCACAGAGAGGAGCAGAGTGACGGCTGCTCGGGTTACGGAAGAGCCGGAGGGCGTGGTGTGGTCACGGAAGGGCAGCAGGAGAGCGCTGATCCCCATCTGGCTGCATCACCACAGTCGCCTAGCCTGGCGTCACGGTGCAAAACGTTACCGTGGAGGAGACTGGGCAAACCGTGCAGAGTAGCAGTCCCCAACCTTTCTGGCACTGAGTACCAGTTACAGGGGGGGTGCGGAGCGCAGGCAGTGATGCGAGAGATGGGGGAGGCTGTGTAAATACAGAGGAAGCTTTGCTCCCTCCCGTGCACCCCCCACACCCCTCCACATACAATTCCCAAGTTTCACAGAAGACAATTCTCCCAGGAAAGGGGGAGCAGCGGAGCTCTGCAGCCCAGAGGTTGGGGACCACAGGGTTTCTCTCACGACTGCATGCGCACCTACAATAACCTCAAAATAAGACATCTGGTGTTTTTGTTTGTTTGTTTGAGACAGAGTCTTACTTTGTTGCCCAGGCTAGAGTGAGTGCTGTGGGGTCAGCCTCGCTCACAGCAACCTCAATCTCCTGGGCTCAAGCAATCCTCCTGCCTCAGCCTCCCGAGTAGCTGGGACTACAGGCATGAGCCACCATGCCCAGCTAATTTTTTCTATATATATTAGTTGGCCAATTAATCTCTTTCTATTTATAGGAGAGACGGGGTCTCGCTCTTGCTCAGGCTGGTATCGAACTCCTGACCTCGAGCAATCCACCAGCCTCGGCCTCCCAGAGTTGCTAGGATTACAGGCATGAGCCACATCGCCCGGCCCCTGGTGTTGCTTTTCTTAAAGAGTCTTCGGGATCTAACAACCAAATGCAAGGTGACATCTGCAGACAATCAGGGAAATAGAAATAAGGACTGGGTATCAGAGAAGAAATACTACATCACAATAAGTGCCACTAGTTGTGTAAGGATGCTAATGGCATTGTGCTTATGTACAGGAAATGGTCTCAACTTTAGAGGTGCATGTTGAAATATCATTTCTAAGATTAGAAGAAAAACGCCCCAAAGCCAGGCCTGGTGTGACACACCTACAGTCCCAGCTCCTTGGGAGGCTAAAGGAGGAGGATCCCTTGAGCCCAGGAGTCTGAGGCTGCAGTGACCTGTGATTGCACCACTGTAGCCTAGATGACAGAGCAAGACCCTGCCTCGGGGGAAAAAAACAAAACAAAACAAAAAACGACTTAGGAAATAAAAATACATGTGGAGGGTATCAAGGGATGGTGGACAGGTGCAAAGAAATTGGCAAAATGCTGGTATCTACCGTACATGGGTGGTGGGTACATGGGAATTCATTAAACTCTCCCCGCCACTTTTAGCATGTTTAAAATGTGATATAATCGAAGACCACCGCTGACGTGTCTCTGCTCTGGCAAGGACCCTAACGGCGCAAGCTGCTGCTGCTGCTTGCACCTCTGTTGTTCCACTTCTGTCCTCTTTGCAAAAGCTCCTCGTGCCAACGCAGAACACCAGAGAACACAGAGAGCCACGAGGAAGCGAACCAGGACACCCACAGAGATCCCTGTCAGCGTGTCTGTCCTGCCAACTTCCGACATGGGGAGAGAGACAGGATGACACTGAAGGTTTAAGTGTTAGAAATGAAGGGACCTCTGTCATGAATAGATCACAGCTTTGTCAAACCATAAAAATTCAAGCAGGGCACGATGGCAGGTGCCTATAGTCCCAGCTACTCAGGAGGCTGAGAAGGGAGGACCCCTTGAGTTCTAGAGTCTAAGGACAGCCTGGGCAATGTAGTGAGACCTCATCTCAAAAAAAAAAAAAAAAAAGGCTGAGTGGTGGCTCACACCTATAATCCTAGACTCTACAAAAAACAAACCAGTAAAAAACTAGCATTCCTTTAAAAACACATACAAGTACGCCCTTCCAAAGCTACAAATTCTGCTCCGAGACTCCACCCTGAAGAACTCTAGCAGGTCCGGCAGGACCTCTGGCCCCAGCAGCTGAGCCTGCAGGACAGACACAGGAACGAGGCTCTCTGCGGGTCGCCTGGCTTGCTTCCTCGTGGCTGTCTGAGGCTGGTGTTCTGCATCAACGCGAGTCGCTCTCGTAGAGAGGACAGACACGGAACGAGAGTCGCAAGGAGAAGCAGGACCAAGGAAGATTCGTGGACTCTCCCCGGGGATCCAAACGACCACCCTGCGAGACGGACATGCCCAGGGCGCAGAGCCTCCACCCCGCCCGGAAGGAACTTGGGCCACACAGCGATGAGACCCGCAGCCCCTGCCCTGGAGAACCGCCAAGAAGCAAGAGAACCAAGCCCGAGAGTCGAGACACGGTCACACACCGGGGTGACCGAGACGGGCAGGGGCAGGTGGTGGAGGGCAGAGCACGGATTCAGGGTTTGAGAGCTTGAAGTGCTCCCAAGAGATCATCACTCTCAGCCTCCCGGAAATGCGATCGTGAGAGACAAAGGTCACTTGCGGTAGGCTTCCTGCCCCGATGACGCACTGCGCTGTGCAGGACACGGGACGAAGCTGGCGGGGCCCTGAGACTGCCTGCCTCCGTCTGCACCTCTGGGCTACCACTAGAATGCTGTGCAACCCTGGGGAGGAATGAGCAGCCTCTCTGTGCCTTAGTTTCTGTATCTGGAGATGGGAGTGAGCATTCCCACCAGTGGGGACTTGCTGGCTGTCATGGTTCCTGTTAGCCTCTCCTTCCGCCGGCGCTAGGAGAAAATGTATCCTACCCCCAGAAACGCCCCCTTCATCCCAGTGCCACCTCCAGCCACTGACCTCCCCCTGCCCTTCACAGAAAACCTCCCGAAAGGGGGGTCCACCCTTGGATGGGCCAGCTCTCACCCCTCTGGACTTGGGAATTCATTCATTCATTCGTCCACTCTATGAGCGCACGCTCAGTTCACACTAAGAATCACTGGGCTGGGGGCGGTGGCTCACGCCTGTGATCTCAGCACTTTGAGAGGCCAAAGCAGGATGCCATGAGTTTGACACCACAGCCTGGGAAACACAGCAAGACCCCATCTCTGTAAAAAGAAAGAAAAATTAGCCAGGCGTGGTGGTGAGCTCCTCTAGTCCCAGCTACTGGGGAGGCTGAGGTGAGAGGACGCTTGAGCCCAAGAGTTCGAGGCTGCAGTGAGCCATGATGGCACTACTGCACTCCAGCCTGGGTGACAGAGTGAGACCCTGTCAGAAAGAAGAGGCACTGGGGCTACGAAAGTGTGCAGGGCAGTGCCCTGGGCTTGAGGAAGGAGAGGCAGGCAGGCAGGCAGGCAGAGCGAGCCCAGGGTCACAGCGCAGGAGGCTGCGTGACATGACAGTGGCGGTGGCAAAGCCGAGGCAGCCTCCAGCACCTGGGCCGAGTTGTCAGGGCCGGGCCAGGCGTGCCCCAGGGCGGAGAAGGCAGGCTGGGGCTGTGGGCAACTCGGCATGGTTCCAGCCAGGCAGGAGGGGAGACATGTCGGATGACAGGGTCTGTGCCTGCTGGGAAGCGGGATGTCATCCCCAAGGGGAGGCAGAGCGGCGGGAGTGCGGGCCCGGTGGTCCGGCGAGCTGGGCGGATGTGCACGCGAGAAGGTGCCTGCGAGAGACGGCCGCAGTCCTCCAGCAGGACGCGCCCCGGGGAGCGCAGTGACTCATTGCGCAGACACACGCGGAGCGGGGCACCGGGTTCCCCTGTGCGCGTCTCTTTGGGGTGTCCCTGTGGGTGTCGGCGTAGAACCTAACCCCACTGCAGCAGTGTCTGCCGAGCGCCTCCCTCCCCGGCACTGCCCTGGTGCAGGTGCAGCAGCCACCGCAGGCACCGGCCTCCTGGATGTCCCCACACAGTCGGCCACCAAGTGCTACAGGGAAAAGACGGGACCGAGGCCAACTCTGCAGCCACACACCAGGACAGCAGGGAGACGCCACCGCCCGAGGGACACCGTTACCAAAGTGGTGGGGGCGGGTGGGGGGACAGGACTGTAGGGAGAGGAAGGAGGCAGGAGGAGAGGCCGCCACAGGGAAAACGCCAAGGGGCAGGCCCTGCGGGGGGCGGGCGCAGTGCAGCCAGGGCAGGCGGGATACAACCAGAACGTGCCAGGCAGGCGGCAGCCTCATCCCAGCAATGCTGCTCAAGGTGACAAGTGGACCAGCCTCCAGCCTTGCCCCTGCTGCTGACCCGCCTCCCGGGCAACTCGGAGAACAGCCCTGGCCCAGTCTGCCTCCTTCCTCCCTCCAGTGAGGAGACTCCCTGGAGAGACCCAGGGGACAGGGGCCCACCTGACGCTGGCTCAGCAGCAAGCGCGTCCCACAGCGGGGGCGCCCAGCGCCTTCCCTGCAGGCTCCCAGCTCTCAGCAACTGTACCCTGAGTCTTCCCGAAATCCCTCTCCTACATCGGCCCCTCCTGGGCTCCAAGGCCACTGCTGTCCTCTGAGCCCTGGCCCGACTCCGCTCCTGCCTGGCCCCCAGCCCAGCTCGCTGCCCAGGGCTCAGGGCTGGATGAGTCTGGAGTCCGGCCGGGGTTCCTGTGGGTGGGGCCCGGCAGGTAGGCTCCCTGCGCCGCCCCCCTCGTCATCACTGCGGTGGCAGCATCTGCCTCTAGGCGCCACTGTCTCTCCTCCTGGGCCCTGCAGACATCAGACACCACGCTAGGCTCCCGGATTCCACAGCAAGCAGAGACATGGGCCTGCCACCTCGGGGCATCAGTCTGGTCAGGGAACAACGCCAGCCGGCTAGCACACATGACAACATGCAACAGAGGACGTGCTGGCAGGGGCGACAAGGACAGAACAAGAGCTCTGTCCCGGTGGGAAGGCCAGCCTGCCACCCAGACTCCGCAGCCCCACCCTGTGGCTCTGGCGCCTTCATCCTCGGCCCTCTTTATTTCCTTCCACCACCGTCAGGCTCAGCAAGGCCCTACAGGGTTTCCAAAGGACAGTAAGGGCAGGGCGTGGTGGCTCATGCCTGTCATCCCAGCACTCTGGGAGGCCGAGGCGGGAGGACTGCTCAAGGTCAAGAGTTTGAAACCAGCCTGAGTAAGAGTGAGACCCCATCTCTACTAAAAATAGAAATTAATTGGCCAACTAAAAATATATAGAAAAAAAAAAAATCAGCCGGGCGTGGTGGCACATGCCTGTAGTCCCAGCTACTCGGGAGGCTGAGGCAGGAGGATTGCTTGAGCCCAGGATTTGGAGGTTGCTGTGAGCGAGGCTGATGCCACGGCACTCACTCTAGCCTGGGCTACAGAGGCACTCACTCTAGCCTGGGCTACAGAGTGAGATTCTGTCTTAAAGAAAAACAAAGGAGGGTAAGGCCCCAGCCTCGGCCCAGTGCTAGGAGTGCTCCCAGCCATGTTCCTTGTGGCCGGGATGAGTCCACTCCACTCGCTCACACCCGCCCACACACGCACACCCACACACGCACATACAGCCACTCTGACACACCCTGAGCTGGTCGGTCACACGCAGAGCTCGCAACCAACCCCCGCCCGCGGACGCTCTGGGAACACGCCTCGCTCCTCCTCATCTTGGCACATGACAGGGTCCCGCCCCGCTTAACGACAGGGCCGTGTTCTGAGAACCGCGTCACTGGGCAAAGACGTCGCCGTGTGAACACTGGAAGTGCACGCATGCAGACCTAGACGGTGGGGCCCGCTCCCCTCCAGGCTGCGCAGCACAGCCCCGGACCCGGGCTGCGACCTGCACTTCGGGGTGCTGTCCCCAATGCTGCAGGCAACTATGACACAGCGGTAAGTACCTGCATGTGTCATGCCAGAAGAACACGGTATCGTACTGCTACGGGACTGCCGCCACACGCACAGTCCAATGCTGACGCAGCGCAGCTGTGCCTTGGGGCCTCTGCCTCCTGAGGCCGGCCCTGCCCTAGCCCCCGCCGCCGCCGCTCCCCGACTGCGACCAGTCTCTCCCGCCACAGGCCCACAGCCCCCAGCTCAGACGCGGGCACTTTTTAAGGTCTAACTGACGGAAAGGCTACTATGACGGCCAGCCCCTCTTCCTGCATTCTCGATGCCCGAGGGGTGGCAGGTTCTCGTTTATTCCTCCTGGAAGCAGCCTCCGCTAACCGTCTCTTCCTGCAGCGGGTGAGATTCGGACGAGGAGCGGGCGAGCAGCCGGCAGGAGACGGCGGCCAGCACCAGGGCAGACAGGCACCGCTCTGCGGCAGGGAGGACAAGCCGCGATGCCTCTCTGGGCCTCAGTGTGTCCACCTGTAAAATGGGACTAATCCCACCCCTGCCTGGAGGATTACCACGAGTGTCAAACGATAACATGCAGGTAAACCACACTCTGCCACCAAAAGCCATTATTACATCGTTTACTGTGGTTGTAACATCGCTGTCGTTATTCCTGAGATAGGAAACCCTCACGGCCGGCCTGCCAAACGATCTCTGCCGAATGATAAAGCGTTTCACCCGGTGCTGACTACACTAGAACATGAATCCTGCTTGTCTTCTCCCTGGGCCAGCCAGCCAGCTGCGCCCGGATCCAGGACAGAGCAGCACTGCGCCAGTTCCCTTAGTCCTGGCTGCCATTTTCTAAACACGGATGATGTCACGCACAGCAGGTAAGTCCATACCTATGAAAACCTGCATATGTCATGGTGAGTTAAAGGATACTTTCTAGTGTCTACGCATCAACAACAACAAAATCAAATCAACAACATCAAACAGCTTTGAATGCCAACACTCGGAGCCCAGCAGGAAAGAAAACGCCAACTCCTCGGCCTGCGGTGAGCGGGGAGTGACAGCTCCGGTCTGCACCACGGGCTCACCGGACTCTCTGACCAACTCAGCAACGGTGGGCCTGCCTGGCCACTCCAGAATCTTCTTCTCCATGGAGAAAGTTTCCAAAATCATGTAGGGGTGTGCTCCGGACAAGGAGCTGTTCCAAATGTCACCCGAGAAAATGCTCAAGGGGAGAAACGTTTGCAATAGCACACATCCAGGCCAGCTGCGTCCCGGACCACCCCCCGACCACAGACAGTGGCAGCTGTAGGGCGTGGGGTGGTCTAGAGGGCTTGTCTACCCCCAAACTGCACAGTCCTGGGTCTTCTCAGTGTAATGACCTCATCCTCAACAGGCTTTCCCCGTTTCACCTTTCCCCTTCGAAAACAGACTGAAGCGAGATCATTTTATTTTCCACGGGAAAAGGCAAAACTGAAAAGTACAACCCCTCTGGATTAAGCCAATCTTCTATGGATCAACGGAATGACACAGGCAAGCTCGTGCTGTCACTAATAAATGAAGGAAGCCCTCTCTCGCCCTCTCATGAGTGGAGGGGAAGAGGCAGCGGGCCCCCAGCCCTGGTGGCACCCTGACCCCTGTCACCAGGGAACGGTTCTGGGCCCTAGGGCTGTTTCTCCCACCTGGAGACAGAGTGTCCCGTCTACCCACTCCCATGGCGGGCAGCTGGAGAGACAGGCCCGCCCCTGGCCGCTGTTCCAAGTATGCAGCCCCCGACAGACGGATGTCACCTGACTACCACTGCTGGATGCTCATACTTCAGGAGCTGGGGACACAGCAGGGAGCAGGACAGAGCTTCTCCTGCCCTCCTGGGAGCCCACACGGGACAAATTGGTGGCTTTGGAGCCCGCAGTCTGATCCGGGCCCCCAACCACCCTCCCGAGGGGCCTGACTGGTCATCTGACCTCTCTCCTTCTCGGTCTCCTTATCCAGAAACAAGCACAGGGACAATGATACCACCAGTGGTCCGATAACACTCCCATATTCCTGCATGACGTCTGCACTCAAATCACTCCACGCTGTTCTGGTAGATTCTGGGTTACCAGGGTCAGGGAGGCGGGACAGGAAGCTGTGGAGGAGTCGGTGCCAGGAGGGAAGGCGCAGGCAGAGGGTGGGGGAAGGCGCTGTCAGGACGCCTGCAGGGAACAGAGGAGGGAAGAGAAGAAGCGGGTGCAGGTGCTGTCTTCCTCCAGCCCAGGGGAGGCGACTCATTCCACCTGTGGGTGCCGCCTGACCTCCATGAGGGCCTTTGTCACACTGTGTCCTAATTAGCTTTGTGCCTGGGTGCCCGGCTCCCGCTGAGCTGACCCAGGGTGGGGCCCAGCTTTACCCATCGCAGTCACAATCGGCACGAAGCAGCTCAGCGAATGGAATCTCACAGTGCCCCTAGCCCAAGAGTTATGCTTCTGAGCCGCCCCTACTCTGGGGTCTCGCCCAACCTGGGGGGTCTCCTGGGACTCGGGGAGTTTTGCCTCAGCTGACACAGCCACAGCCCACAGGGACCACCCACCGCTGCTGTCCTGACTCCCTGAAGGCGCGTCTTGTCCTGCTGGCCACACACATGCCTGCTTCCTTCTCCGGCCTCTCCCCCCACTCAGACCATTGCCTGTCCAAATGGCCACCCCAAATGTTCCTCAGATCGCCAGCCCCTTCTCTCCTCCTGAAGCAATCCGGGGCCAGGTCCATCTTTACCCCTTCATGCCCCTATCACAGCAAACCTCTCTGAGCTACTGCCCAGCCCAGAGCACTCCCTGTGTAAGTGGCTGGACAATCGAAAGGTGTCACACTCTTCGAGAACCTGCCATAGCTCCCATGCCACCAGCAAATGGATTCTGCCATCGAGGCTGCATCCTCACGCAGCAGGCAGTGCAGACGGAGACCTGAGGCAACCTGGGGCCATCTGGAACCTCTACTTCCCCCCAACAGCCTGTGGTATTGAGAGCTGGGATTGGCCAGGTGCAGTAGCTCACATCTGCAATCACAGGACTTTGGGAGGCCGAGGCAGGAGGATCGCTTGAGCCAAGGAGTTCAGGACTAGCCTGGGCAACATAAGGAGACCCCCTGTCTCTATAAAAAATTAGCTGGGCGTGGTGGCGCATGCCTGTGGTCCCAGCTACTCAGGAGGCTGAGGCAGGAGGATTGCTTGGGCCCCAGAGTTCGAGGCTGCAATAGCTGTGATCACATCACTGGACTCTAGCCTGGGCCACAGATGGAAATCCCATCTCTTAAAAAAATCTTTTTTTAAAGAGCTGGGACTATCACGGAGGAAAGCCCACACAGGCTTTAAAAAGCTAATTTGTTTACACTCCCCACAGAATTGTAACCTTCAGGCCACCACTCTGTCCGGAGGTAAAACCCAGCCCAGCACAGGGGACAGAGGTAGGTCTCGGTTCCCCTGCCCCCATCTGCCACTGGCCACTCTCTGGGCAAGCAGACACCCCAGCAGTCCCTTTTGTCTTGCGCCAATTTGCAGCCCAAGCACAGACTCCCTTGTCCTATTTACTAAAACACCTTCCTCCTCTCATCCCCAAGCTGCCCCAACTAAGAGAAGGACATGGCCCCCGGGTACCAGCCCCACATTCTGGGACTTTGAGCTCAAACTGCAGCCTCTGGGCTCTTGCTCAGTCTCTGCTTCCCCTCCATGTGAAAGGCCATTCCTCCCTCCCTCCCCTGTGCCCCCCGGGCCCAGTCCAACACCCCCCCTCCTCCTCCTCCTTCCTCCCTCCCCCCTCCTCCCCCTCTGCTCCATGCAGCCTGGGCATCTGTCCCTCCTCCTGACCACCAGTGACCTGAGCCTCCACCAAGCCAGCCCTCCCCGTGGGTAGAGTCTGGTAGTACTGCTCACAGCTCCAGCAGGGAACTCTTTTTATGCTCAGGAAGACAATCAGCAGGCCTTTCCACTTCCCCTCTCCCTTCCGATGAGATGAATTAAAGCCATAAAAATAATGACTTGACAAGTGCTGTCCTCTCCACTCAGAGGACAGAGTATCTAAGGACCAGGAGGCAAGGTCACCATATAAAAACAAACGAGATCGGGAGACGTCACCCCGTTGTAAGGCTTGGGAGCTAAAGAAACTTTCCCAGACAGGCAGCTACGCTGCAGTGAGGAGGCCGGACCTGGGTCATCAGAGCTGCGTCGGCACGAGCTCCCCAGGCATGACCTTGGGCAGGGGCACACACATCTCCGGTCTCAGTTTACCCCCTCACACATAGGGGATAACACCGACCTGGAGGACCAGGGGGACAAACCAAGCAATCCTGGAGGCCTTTCCTACTCAGTCCTTCCAGCCTGCACGCGAGGCCGACCTAGACCTCACATCAGACTACAGTCCCCGCCTGCTCTGCTCTTCTCCGGATCCAGACCACGGCCGGACAGATGACGGACTTGTCCATTTCTTTCCGGCCGTCCCCCTTCCTCAGGAAGGCCAGCCCCGTGGAACAGGGCTGTCTTCAGAGTCCCTGCTCCACCCCCTGCCCCGAAAGCGCTCAGCAAAGGAAAGACTCTGCGTGAATGTTTACTGCAGGAACAGTGTAGCCTAAGGGCACTCGGAAGGCACAGACGTCACACCTCAGGGTCCTGAGGCTCCACTGTGGCTAGGCAGGTAGAGCAGTACTGTTCCCAATCTGCAGAGGGGAAACTGAGGTATAGAAAGAACTTGCCAACTGAGGGCACTGAGCGAACACCTGGGGTCCCAAGCATTGAAAAGCCAGCACCCTGACGAGGCTTCACGTGACACTGGAACTCGAACAGTCACGTTCGAGGAAGAGTATGGAGAAGATTTCCAGGTGGACGCTGGCTGCACACAGGTCAGGTCACGGTGGGGAGGACCCGAGAGCACCCCCAGGCGGGGCGCAGAAGCGGAGTCTGTCTGCCCGTCACGGGAACACAGCACAGACTGACACAGCAGAATCAGAAAGCAGACGCTCAGCTCTCTGGTGCCACCTGACCTAGGACAGTCGCTCTGCTTCCTGGATGAGCTGAGCAAGGTTAAGAACCAGGCGTGGGGCGGGCACGATGGCTCACACCTGTAATCCCAGCACTCTGGGAGGCTGAGGCGGGAGGGTCGCTCAAGGTCAGGAGTTCGAGACCAGCCTGAACCAAGAGCAAGACCCTGTCTCTACTAAAAACAGAAAGAATTGGCCAACTAAAATATATAGAAAAAATTAGCCAGGCATGGTGGCGCATGCCTGTAGTCCCAGCTACTTGGAAGGCTAAGGCAGGAGGACTGCTTGAGCCCAGGAGTTTGAGGTTGCTGTGAGCTAGGCTGATGCCACGGCACTCTAGCCTGGGCGACAGAGTGAGACTCTGTCTCAAAAACAAAACAAAAGAACCAGGCATGGGAAAGTTGTTTTAAAGTTCAGAACTGGGGTACAGAGGGCAAAACATACATGTTCTTGCTTGATGAGGTGCTATTTGGTCAAAAACACCAGACCAATATGGTCAGTAAGAGACAGCCATGGCCAGGCACGGTGGCTCACGCCTGTAATCCCAGCACTTTGATAGGCTGAGACGGGAAGATCACTTGAGGCCAGGAGTTCAAGACCAGCCTGGGTAACATAGCAAGATCCAGTCTCTACAAAAGTTCTTGTTTTTTGTTTTTAATTAACCAGGAGTGGTGGCACATGCCTATATTCCCACCTACTTGGGAGGCTGCAGTGGGAAGAATGTTTGAGGCCAGGAGTTCAAGACCACCCTGGACAACACAGTGAGACCCCGTCTCATAAAAATTTCTTAATTAGCAGAAAGTGGTGGCACTTGTAGTCCCAGCTACTTCGGAGGCTGAGGTGGGAAGACAGCTTCAGGCCAGGAGTATGAGGTTATAGGGAGCTATGATCACACCACTGCACTCCAGCCTGGGTGACAGAGTGAGACTTGGTCTCTAAAAAAACAAAAAATGAGAGAGAAAGAGAGAGAGACACACACACAGGGGTTCTGGATCTCACAGGCGTGAATTTCACTTAAAAATTTCACTCTCCACTCATCAATCTACACCACATTGCCATCAGCATTCCAGTAAGATATACATGCAATTATTTTAAAGAAAAAAACCAAGGGACAAGAGGACAAGCAAATGTCCCAAGCCACTCGGCATTCATTCCAGACACACTGGCCAGGCGCTGCTCTGGGCGGGGTGCCCAGCGGCAATCTGGAAGGTAGAGAGCTGCAACAGGCAGACGTGGGCGCAGCCTCGGCTCTGGCACGTGACTCAATCTCCGTGGGTCTCAGTATCCTCGCTTGTAAATGGGAATAAAAACCTCCTAGGACGGTGGCACCCAGCAGAAAGAAAATGTATCTGAAGCCCCTGGGAGGAGGAAGCACGACCAGGGAGAAAGAAGGAAGACGGACCTCCTCGGGCACCGGGCAGCGTCTCCTCCTCACCGAGCCCAGTGCTTTCCTCTGGCTGTTAAGCACTTCCTAGGTACAGGGGACTCATTCAGCTGTCAAGCACTTCCTAGGTACAGGGGACTCGTTCAGGTGGGCCTGGGGGAAGACAATGCAGAGGAGGCCTCAAAGGGCGGCCCCAGGGCAGGCAGGATGCAACACGCAGTCACATTCCAGCAACAAGAGCAACAGAGCCAGGGATGCTGAGGCCAGAAAGCGTGCGTGCGGGACAGTGAGCAGGAGAGGCCTGGGGGAGCCCGAACACGGTGAGGGCATGGGAGGGCAGGGCTGAGGCTCATCCAGCCTGACTCACGGTGGAGGGAGGGGTGGAGGGAGGGGTGGAGGGGGGGGGGGGGGGGGGGGGGGGGGGGGGGGGGGGAACGGGAGCAGGGGAGTGGCTGAGGATGCCTATTCCATCAATCCCATGGGGGTGTGGGATGAAGTGGGAGGGAGAGGCTGAGCAGGGAGGGAAACAGCCCCAGACCACTTTGGGGTGTGGCAAGGAAGGGGCCAATGTTGGGGGGAAGGAGAGACAGGAGGCTGGCCTCCCTAAGTGAGGCCTAAGCGTCCGGGGCAGGCAGGTTTAGAGCACTCTCCACAGAAGCTGCAGGGGAGGCAGCATGCAGAGAGACAGAGAGGAAGGATGCGGGTGGAGAGGCTGAAATTTGGGGGCAGGAGGGAGAGCAAAGGAAGAGAAGATGAAGAGCAAAGGCCGGGGCTCCAGCATTGCCAGGCTGGGGGGGAGACCAGCTCCGGCAACAGGCCACTGGAATCAAGGATGGCGGGGTTGCTGGCAACCTCGGGGACCACGAAGGTATAAGGAATATATATGGCCCTGCTCACGTAGAAGGGTTTTTCAGAGAGCTGAAGAGAAGCTGAGCAGAGAGAAACATAAATCAATGAGATGGGGAAAATACATCACTCCTATATCAGGCCATTCTAAAGGGCTCATTAAAATAAATTTTAAAAGAAAAAGAAATAAATAAACATCACTCCTAGAGAGGCAGGCATACAGACCCTTCAAATGGACATTGATCTTCAGGGTCAGAAAAGACTGTGTAAGGAAGGCGACGTCCGGCCCGGCGCGGTGGCTCACACCTGTCATCCTAGCACTCTGGGAGGCCGAGGCGGGAGGATCGCTCAAGGTCAGGAGTTCGAGACCAGCCTGAGCAAGAGTGAGACCCCGTCTCTACTAAAAATAGAAAGAAATTAGTTGACCAACTAAAAATATATAGAAAAAAAAATTAGCTGGGCATGGTGGCGCATGCCTGTAGTCCCAGCTACTCAGGAGGCTGAGGCAGAAAGATCGCCTGAGCCCAGGAGTTTGAGGTTGCTGTGAGGTAGGCTGACGCCACGGCACTCTAGCCCAGGCAACAGAGTGAGACTCTGTCTCTAAATAAATAAATAAATAAATACATACATATATATATATCAGAATGAAGGCGACATCCTAGATGAGGTCGGGCATGCAGAGCAGATGGGGAAAGACGGACAGCCCCTCCTCCCTTCCACCAACCCACTGGCTAAGCGCTTTACTCACCTCCACCTGGCCGCCCACTGACCTCGACCCAACCAGATCACAGCCTTCTGCTCCAGGGCGTGCCCCCCTTGTCCTCTGTTGCCCCCGCCCAGAAATTCTCCAGGAACCATACCCACGCTGCCCCTGGAATTACCTGTGAACCTGCGTGAGCTCCTGAGCTAGAACGCAAGGGCCTGGGGAGGGCCGTGCCTCACACCTGGGCCGACAGCAGCCCCTGGTGCAGCTTCCCTGGAGAGCAGGCGTAGAGAAGTACTGACAAAACTACCCGAAGGAAGACAACTGGGTCATGCCTTCACTCAACAAACATGCACAGAAAGGAACAGGACAAAGCTTAGAAGTCAGCACCCTGAATTTGTCAGAAGCCACAGGATCCAGGCCGTTGGTCACTTCTTACATCTCCTCAGTTCAATTTTGTCCCCACCCACAGCCCCAGCCCCCACGTAGGGACTGCACCAGGTGGTACAAGTCATTGGTCCCAGCTTCACAGGTTTGACTGACATTTCCTGCAAGCTGAGCTCAGGAGCACTGAGCAAGAAGCCTGTCCTTGCCTTACTGGACAACTAACTGGTTTAACAGGAAGACAGACGGCAGAGAAACACAGAGCTGTGGGCCGCGTTCAGTGCTGAGGGGTGGTACGAGGGGGGCAGACAGCTGCGTGGGGAGCTGCTTATGACAGGCGATCAGCAAAGGCCTCTGGGAAGAGTGACATTTGAGCTGCCACCTGAAGGAGGGGAAGGAGCCAGGCACTGGAAGTGCCAAGGGGGGGAAAGAAGAAGAGTGCTCTGGGAAGAAAAAAGAGCCAGTGGGGACACCCTGAGGACAAAGACAGCTTGGACTATGGAAGGGAGGGGGAGAAAGCAGTGCACATGGCTGCAGTGCGGGGACCAGGGACAGCACAAAGTAGATGGAAGCGTCAGAGGCTGGCGGGTGCCTGGCGGGTAGGGCTTTGCGGTTCCTAGGAAGGGATTCGGATTCTATTCCAAAAGGTTCTAAGCAGATGAGTCACATGACCTGATTCCTGTTTGCACATGTTCATGCAAACCACCACCCTCCTCCAAAGCTAAGCCCCTGTCAGTAAAATAAGGATCCCCTCCTTGGAGGGCAGGCTGTTGTGCAGGTAAGTGACAACAGGCTAGATAGCATTTTATAACTCTAAAGCACTCAATAAACATTAGCTATTGTCATCAAAGTTCAAATTAGGGCTAGTGTCAAAATTAGACAGGAAGTTTTAAAAAGACCCCCCCCCCAAAAAAAAAACCAAGAATGCTTTCTCATTAAATGAGCTTAGAAGTTTCACTCCCCCCATACCCTAAACTGTAGCACTTGGCTATTAATAACGATACCTAGTATCTGTAGGGCACTTAGTTTACAGAGCACTTTCATGTCTGTTACAAGAACTTGTTAATTAATAACCACGGGTTTTATGGCTGTTAATTCCAGTCTTTACGGCTGTTAATTTAGTGACGGTGTTGCAAATTGGATAGTTCTTGCAAGATTTAACAGGTGTACACATTTCTCTCCTTGGATAAGCTGATGATCCGTCATATCAACCTGCCAATCAGCTCTCATCAGCTTTGGCATTCTTACTTGCTGTGGTCCCTATTCCCAAATATCCAAACCTGGCAGAGATTAAATGGTGATAATAACTATAGTAGCACTGAGTGTTTCCAATGTGCTAGGCACTGTTCTAAGTGCTTTACACGGTTAATCTTCACATTATCCCAAAACATTTGTTTTCTTTCTTGAGACAGGTCTCCTTCTGTTGCCCAGGCTGGACTGCAGTGTCATCATCATAGCTCACTGCAATCTAAATTCCTGGGCTCAAGTGATCCTCCCCCCTCAGCCTCCCAAGTGGCTGGGACTACAGGCATGCACCACCACGCCCAGCTAATTTTTCCGTTTTTTTGTAGAGACAGGGTCTCGCTATGTTGCCTCAAGTGATCCCTTCAAGAACTCCCACCTCCGCCTCCCAAAGTGCTAAGGTGAGCCACCACCCCAGCCTCAACACATGTTTATACCCCCATTTTCCATATAAGGCAACCTGACGTTGTGGAAAGACTAGGAGCTTCACCTGGAGGACGTTCACAGGAAAAAGAGCTGGAGGCAAGATGTGAGCGAAAGATAATCTGACCCTGTGCTCTCACTGCAAATCACTACGCTGTCCTAGATGACTCTGGCAAAGCGACGATAACATGGTGCTTGGCACAACACAGGGTTTTTTTTGTTTTTGTTTTTTAAAGGCAGCCGTGATTAGCAGGACACAGGTCGTTTCTAGCTCCCACGAGCGTCCCCTCCAGGACAGCAGCGACCTCGTCTGCCTGCACGACCGACCGCCGCGCTCCCAGCGCCTGGCCTGACGCACGTGTGAGGACTGGACAGATGAATGAATGGATGGAGTCCCTCCCGACGACGAGCGGGGCTGGCCGCGCACGGCTGCTCTCCGCACGTCCGTGTCGCGCCACAGACACCGCCCCTCAGCAAGCGCACCGGGCGGACTCGAGGGCGCAGAGGGCGCCGCAGACGCGCGACCCCCGCTCGGTGCAGGGAAAGCGGAAGCGGCTCCCCAAGGACGCAGCGGTGAGTGCGGGGCCCGGCCCTCCGCCCGGCCCGCTCCCCGCGGCGACGCCGCCCGCCCGCCCGGGCGGCCGGACCGGCGGGAGACAAAGACTCCCGGGGCCGCCGCGCCCACAGAAAGGCTCGCTCCCCTCGCCCGTCCCGGAACGGCGGGGCCCGGGCCCCGGGCGCAGCCGACACGCGCCGTCGCCGCCCGCGGAGGGTCGCTCGGGCGCGGGAGGCTGAGGGCCCCGCCGGCCTGTCACCTTCAGGGCCGCACCCCCGCCCGCCCGGCCGCCGCGGGTCCCTCCGCGCGAGCCGCCCCCGCCCCCGCCGCCCGCCCGCCCGGGTCTCCCCGCGCGTCGGCCTCCCCGCGGCGCCCGCCCCGCGCCCCGGCGCCGCCCCCGGGTCCTCCCCGCCCGTACCTGCTGGGAGAGGGGGATGAGCGGCGCCGCCATCTTCCCGCGGACTCGGGCTCCGAGCGCCTGGGGAACGGGGGCGGGGCTGCGGCCGCGCGTGCGCACTGGCGCGAGGGGGGGGGCAGTGCGCGCGCAGCCTGTCCCGGGAGTGGGCGTGGCCGGAGGCAGAGTCACGCGCGCGCAGCCGGGGCGGGAGGGGCGGGGCCGCGCGCACGTAGCCCGGAGGGGGCGGAGCCCGCGAGGCGCGCTTGCGGCTGGGACGCGTGCGAGGTGTGCGCCGCGCCAACCTGCCGCCTGCCTGCGACGTTGGTCCGAGTCTCGGGCCTTTGCCGGCTGTCCGAGGCTGCCATGCCATGGCAAGCCTCCAGCCCCTGCCCACGCCGGGCTCTCTGCTAGGGACGCCGTTCCCTCCCGGCGCGCCTGCGAACGCGCACGGGCACGCGGTCGCCCGCCCCGCAGAGGGTCGGGACCCTCACCCTGCCGCACGTGGCTCCCAGTTCCTGGGATAGCTCTGTACGTGTGCCTTTCTCTGTTCTGATCTGCGTCTGCCCCTTGGGGCTTCGGCTTCAGCTAGGCTCGGGCCAGGACTTAGCCTCCCTGTGCTGCAGCAGCGCCCACAAGGCCTGGGATTATTTCCCAGCTGCTCTTTCTGTGTGACCCTGGCAAGTCACTGAACTAGCCTCTCTGGGCCCCTAGCCCCCTCTTCTGAAAATAAGGCATGGTAATATGCATGTGCTGTTGTTATCTGTGCGTCACATTGCCCCGCAAAGAGAAACAGGCACCGATGCGTGCAGGACGTTACTGGAGGGAAAGCCCTACCCCAGAGGAGCATTTATTTATTGATTTGTTACGGCATCCGCCACTCCCATGTCCACAGACAGGGTGAGGAAGGAAGTCCAATCGGGTAGCTGACCACACTGGCACAAGGTTTCTTCAGGGAAGGTTACCCTCCCACCACCCCCTTTACCAGGCCTCACGTGATGGTGGCCCAGTGAGTCTGCCCTGGCACCAGTTCCCAGCAAGCAAGCCAGAAAGCCTGGGATCTCAGGGGTGGGGACACAGCCTCTGGTCCGTCTCCTCCTTCCTGGTGTCTCACAGGCTGCTGCCCCAGCACCTTCAGTGACTCAGTGTGCCTCATGCCATTCAGAGATGAGCACTGCTTTATGATTCATTGAGCAACCATGTACCTGCCAACCGAATGGTGAGCACTCTACCTTTGGCCAGGCCCTACCTTTGGCCTGGACACAGGTGCACTAACAGTGGACCAGGCAGACACACTCTACCCGCAGTCAGCAGTCTAGGGCAGGAGTCTCTCCCTGGAGCGACGTTAGAACCATGCAAAGGGCTTGTTAAACATACTGCGGTTCTGATTCTGATGTGTAGATCAGAGTGGAACCTGAGATGTTAAGATGGAGCAGGGATCCCTCTTAGGGGCCTGCCAGGCACCCTGAGCATGGAAATAAAGGAAAACCATGAGTTCCTTCCAGGGAAGTTTTGGGCACCCAGCTCGCTTTAAAATGTGAGTGGGAACAACCACGATCCTCCAGGCAAGCCAGAGTCAAGATGTGTTTTGGTTCCCTATACAAACTTAACATATGTTCTTGAGGTTTCTTCCAGAAACACGCACCTCTACGGAAAATGGACATACGGGGAAACTGAGGAACTGAACTCTGATCTCTGCCATTTTTGGTTCTAAATTTCCACCCTATGGGCCTGTCACACCATCTTATCATTCCTTTCCACTAATCCAAGAATCTCTGAATCCACCTGTGCCGACCCACCCCTACTTTAGCATACCCTGCCCTTTTGGGCCAGACCAATGTGTGACCCCCATGTACTAATCTACAATTTTGCAATTACAATTTAAGATTTACAATTTTGCCTGCCTCAAATGTACCCCTGCCTTTAAAAACCCTGACTTGTAAGCCATCAAGGAGTTCAGGTTTTAAGTCTTAGCTGCCCGTACTCTTTGCATGGCACCTTGCTAATAAAGCCCCTTTTTCCTTTGCAACTCTCGGCTTCAGTGTTTGGCTTTGCTGTGCCAGGTGAGGGACCCCAGTTTGGTTCGATGACAATGTTTGCATTTCTAACACATCAATCCCCAGGTGACGCTGATGCTGCTGGTCCCAGGACCCCACCTCACTGGCCTACGGGAAGGAAACAGACATTCATCAAATATTCACACAAGGAAACAGACCACTATAAACAGTGAGAAGTGCTACAGGGTAGACCTATAACACCTGAAGGCTGAGTGTGCATGACGTGATGGTGAGGATGTTACAGAAACTGCACAAGGGGGTTTCAGCCTGGGTGCGGTTTCTCGTCAAACAAAGATCCAATGACTGAGACAATGAGGACTGCCAAGGAAGAAAGGAATTTTTAATATGAAAGTTGTCCTGTTGGGACAAGCTGCCTCAAATCCCTCTCTCCAGGTAAACTCACAACTAATGGACACGGTGAGCATTGTAGGGGGCAAAAGGCACATCCCAGATCATGGTTTGGGTGTGACAAAGTCATAACATGTAACCAAAATGTTTGTACCCCCCGTAATATCCTGAAATAAATAAAAAATAAAATAAAATAAAGAAGGCTGAGCCTCCCAAATAGATTTTCACCAGAAGGTGATCTTCTACTTAGATACGTTGATGCCAATCCCAGAAGAGGACGTCGTCTGAGGCAGTCAGCTTGCCCAAGACACAGGTCAGGCTTGGGTCTAAATGAACGCTCGGTATTAACGATTGTTAACAGATGGAGAAATTTTTCCATTACAAGTTCCCACTAAATTTCTTTCTTTTCAACCCTAGTTCTTATGTTTTGGTGCTACTATCCCATGGTGGCCACTCACTATGTGTAGCTATTTAAGTCGCACTAAATTGGGCCTGAGAAAACCTCCATACTCACATACTTGAGTCCTTACATAACAAATTGCAACCCAAATTATTATGCAAAAAACCCGAAAACCTAACTTATTTTATGCTTCTGTAACAAATAGCTGAGTCTCTGCTAATCACGGTAGCTTGTGCTTTAGCCAATCACAGGCGGCCAACTGTTCAAACCGTGTTGAAATAAGGCAAAGGCTGAGCTGTAACCAATCCAGATGTTTCTATGCCTCTTTTTTTTTTTATTTTTTTTATTTGAGACAGAGTCTCACTCTGTTGCCCTGGCTAGAGTGCCGTGGCGTCAGCCTAGCTCACAGCAACCTCAAACTCCTGGGCTCAAATGATCCTTCTGCCTCAGCCTCCCAAGTAGCTGGGATTATAGGCATGCACCATCATGCCCGGCTAACTTTTTCTATATATTTTAGTTGACCAATTAATTTCTTTCTATTTTTAGTAGAGACAGGGTCTCCCTCTTGCTCAGGCTGGTTTTGAACTCCTGACTTTGAGCGATCCTCCCACCTTGGCCTCCCAGAGTGCTAGGATTACAGGCATGAGCCACTGTGCCCAGCCTCTAAGCCTCACTTCTGATTCCTGCATGCCATTTTCCTTGTTAGGTCCAAAAATGTTATTGGACCACGTGGCAGCCCCAGGGTCTTTCTGAACCTGTTCTGGTTCCGGCAGCTACCTGATTCAAGAATTGCTCTTTGCTCAACTAAACTTTTTTTAAATTGAATATGTCTAAAATTGAAGTTAATAACAATGAATTAAGATTAAAAAGTTATTCCTTAGTCCTGCTAGCCACATTTCAAGGGCTTATCAATAGCAACACGAGGTGAGTGACTACTGTGCTGGCCGGCGCAGGTGGAAAGATCTCCACGTTCACAGAACATTCTCTCTGACAGCTCTGCTCCAGGCAGTGAACTGTGCAGAGCCTGAACCGGTCTGACTCATCTTCGTACAGCAACTGTTACCAGCACTCTCTAGGCCTATCTCTGCTTCTTCCCACGCTAGCTTCTCACTCTGTTCAGAGATGAATGAGGTAGGAAGTGTCTTCCACCCTTGCATTAGGAGGCAGTGAGTGAATCTTTGGTTTCCCAGCGATAACTTCCAGTAATTGGTGAAAGCTGATGCAGCCATCAACTGAAAAAGTCCAAGTTCAAAGTTCTGTCGAGTGTGACCAAAGTGAGAACAAAATTTGCCAGAACTTCACTTCCTATGCAGATTTTTCAAACTGATCATCCCTCAATATTCTGCATATAAATTCCAATTTATTAGACTTATTCATAACATTGCTAGATTCCAAATTTCTCATGTTGTAAATTTGATTTATTTCCAACATGAGTTTCATTGTGAAAATGGGTCTCTTGAGAAAGAAAACTACCACATGTAACCTTTATTTTTTTTTTTTTGAGACAGAGTCTCACTCTGTCGCTCTGGGTAGAGTGCAGTGCCATCATCGCAGCTCACTGTAACCTGGAACTCCTGGGCTCAAGTGATCCTCCTGCCTCAGCCTCCCCAATAGCTGGGACCACAGACCTATACCACCATGCCTGGCTAATGTTTTTCTCCTTTTGATAGAGGCTAATTTTTGTTTTCTTCTATTTTTGGTAGAGTCAGGGTTTTGCTTCTACTCAGGCTGGTCTGGAATCCTGACTTCAAAGCGATCCTCCTGCCTTGGCCTCCCAGAGTGCTAGGATTACAGGCATGAGCCACTGTGCCGGGCCCACATATAACTTTTTATAAAGCAAGTTATTTTTTTTTAAATTAAACTGAGAAATAATCATTATTATCACTTAAGAAAATGAATTTCACCCCACTTTCTTTCAGAGAACTGACGGCCACAGAAGTGGGTCATACAATGACAAAGTGTCACGTCCTTACATGTCGTATGTCTGCGTAGAGACCTGGATTCTCTAAGAAACCAATGTATGACCAGAGCACACAAAACATTTTGATGCTAAAGGTGTGGCACAAAGATTTCATATCAGAAAAGTTTCATATCTGTTATTCGTGATTTACAACCAGAAGAAAGAAGACATCAACTCTTTTTAAAAATTCAGTTTTACCAATTTTTATCTTATAAAAACACTTGAGGGGTTGTGAAGATAAGAGTGTTGTGTATTTTTGTTTCTTTGTTTGTTTTTGAGACAGAGTCTCACTCTGTTGTCCAGGCTAGAGTGAGTGCCGTGGCGTCAGCCTCGCTCACAGCAACCTCAAACTCCTGGGCTCAAGCGATCCTCCTGCCTCAGCCTCCCGAGTAGCTGGGACTACAGGCATGCACCACCATGCCCGGCTAATTTTTCCTATATATTTTTAGTTGTCCAATTAATTTCTTTCTACTTTTAGTAGAGATGGGGTCTCGCTCTTGCTCAGGTTGGTTTCGAACTCATGACCTTGAGCGACCCTCCTGCCTCGGCCTCCCAGAGTGCTAGGATTACAGGCGTGAGCCACCACGCCCGGCCAAGAATGTTGTGTTTTATGGCCTGACGCTTGCTGGTCTCTGGCTTCCCGAGCTCAGAGGTCAAGAGGAAACTTCTCGGCACACAGGGGGGCGGAGGGGAAAGTGTGACTGAACCCACCGATAAGCGTGGGGACATTTTTCAAAGAAAATTGGACAAATTACCATGTAGACATTTGAACTTTTAAATACAGGTAAAAGTAGAAACAAGGTTTTGCCACTCATCTTTATCTCCAGTGGGGGTGACTAAAGTTCGTTCCGCCTGTGAAATCGGTTGAGAAAATGTTCATGCCCGTTAAATTTTCCTGTCAGCAGTTCCTCCTCGTCTTCCTCCCGGGCTTTTTTCACTTCTTCCTTGGCCTGTATGTCATCCATCTCCCTTTCTGGACCCTGGAGAAAGAAACAAAAAAGTAACAAAGGCCCCGGAACACATTTCCGTTGTCTTAAGCCACCCGGTGTGTGGTGATTTATTACTGTAGCCACAGGAAACACATCCCTCTCCTCTTTCCATTTCTAGAGTACCTAGACCCCCGTCTGTCAACCAGCGATCAGTGAATGGGGCCATGAACAGAGGCCTCAGGGTCTAAATAAGAAAGTCCAGGCAGGACAGTCAAGGCCAGGGGTACAGACACATTAAAACAACTCCTACAGTTATCTTGGACAAAGCATATTTTGTAAGGCTTTAGGGAAGAAGTCAGATCCTAGAAAAAATGGCTCTTTGGTGTCAGGAAAGGGCAGGTCAAATAAAAAAGAAAAAGAAAAAATGACTCCTAAGAAAATCACTTTATGATAACCATCTTTTTTTTTTTTTTTTTTTTTTGAGACAGAGTTTCCCTTTATTGCCTAGGCTAGAGTGAGTGCCGTGGCGTCAGCCTCGCTCACAGCAACCTCAAACTCCTGGGCTCAAGCAATCCTGCTGCCTCAGCCTCCCAAGTAGCTGGGACTACAGGCATGCGCCACCATGCCCGGCTAAGTTTTTCTATATATATTTTAGTTGGCCAATTAATTTCTTTCTATTTATAGTAGAGATGGGGTCTCGCTCTTGCTCAGGCTGGTTTCGAACTCCTGAGCTCTAAACGATCCGCCCACCTCGGCCTCCCAGAGAGCTAGGATTACAGGCTTGAGCCACCGCGCCCGGCCTACTTGTTTGTTTTTTTACTTCAAAATAAGATACGTGCAGTGTGTATAGGAATCTGTTCATAGTTTTTTTTAAACTATAGTCTGGCCCTCCAACGGTCTGAGGGACAGTGAACTGGCCCCCTGTTTAAAAAGTTTGAGGACCCTGGTACTAAAGTTTAGATGTTTGTCCTTCAAGTCTCATGTTGACATTGGATCCCCAGTGTTGGAGGTGGGGCATAATGGGAGGTGTTTTGGGGGTGGATCCCTCATGAATGGCTTGGTGCCTTCCTCCTAGTAATGAGTGAGTTCCCACTCTCTTAGTTCAGGAGAGGGGGAGGGAGAAGACAGAGAGAGAGAGATGGTTGTTAAGAAGAGCCTGGCGCCTGCCTCTCACCCTCTCTCTTGCTCCCTCTCCCACCATGTGATCTCTGCACACACTGGCTCCCCCTCACCTTCCGCCACGAGTGGAAGCAGTCTGGGCCCTCGCCAAATGCAGAGCCCCAATCTTGAACTTTTCCAGACATCAGAATCCTAAGCCAAATAAATCTTTTCTCTTTATAAATTACCCAGCCTTGGGTATTCCTTTGCAGCAGCACTAAATGGACTAAGACATGCAAGCTCATTAGCATGCAATGAATTAATCCAAAATTTATGGCAAAAATATGTCAGGGGTCCTCAAAGAGCTTGCCTCTAAATCGTGGCACTCAGAGGAAACCTGCTGTTCTCTCAGTTCAGGCAAGGCGTGCCACAGCTTTGTTATCCGTACTTATTGGCATGAGAAACAAAATGTTTATGTGTACTAGAAGTATATATTTGACAGTTCGAATCCAAGTCACGGCACCAAAAAAAAAAAAAAAGTATACATTTGAGGTTTCAATACTTTAGCTGCAAAGAGTTCTAAATGAATTTACACTAGAGTAAGAAATTTTATGTTCTTTATTTGAAGTCAGGGCTAAATTTTTAAGTTGGTTTCTCTAGCACAGGGGCCTCAAAATACACATTAAAAAAGGGGGGGGGCTGAGCACAGTGGCTCACACTTGTAATGCTAGCACTCTGGGAGGCTGAGGTGGGAGGATTGCTTGAGCTCAGGAGTTTGAGACCAGCCTGAGCAAGAGTGAGACCCTGTCTCTACTAAAAATAGAAATAAATTATCTGGATGACTAAAAATATATAGAAAAAATTACCCGGGCATGGTGGGGCATGCCTGTAGTCCCAGCTACTCGGGAGGCTGAGGCAGAAGGATTGCTTGAGCCCAGGAATTTGAGGTTGCTGTGAGCTAGGCTGACGCCACGGCACTCCAGCCTGGGCAACAGAGTGAGATTCAGTCTCAAAAAAAAAAGGAATGTTCCACCCCTGGGGGAATGAAAAGGCAAGGCACGGAGGAGAAAAGACACCTGTATGCGTTTACCTGAAAAAGAACTTGCCAGAACATATAAAGAACTCCTACAAGTGAAGAAGAGGTTGGATAACCTGATATGAAAGTGGACAGGGTGTATCAATCATGCATTTCTGATGCTTTGACATCTGCCACCTGGCTGGCCCCAGAGGGACAGCCTCTCCCGGGGTAGCCAATTCCCAGAGATAGCCAAAGACTCACCTTCTATATACAGACAAACCAATCCCGAGCCCACAGCCCAACCACGCCCTTTGTCGGGCACTCACATTCCATGTCACTATCCCTCTGCCCTAATTGTCCCAGACCCAGCAACCAGACAACCAGGGACAGCCCCTGTGTCCCACAGGTTGCTGAAATGATTCCAACTAGCCAATCCTAAGCCTGCTTACCCTGCCTTGCCCACCCCTTCCCACAGAAACCACAACAAGGCTCTTGTCCACATTTTCCCCTTGTTCCCTGGGCCTGCTGACTGACCCTAACCTCGTGGCCTCGCATGGCGTTGTGCCCCTCCTCTCTGGAGCTGTGAGTAACAAACTTATCTTTTCTCCTGATCTGTTGGCCTTGACCTACCTGCATAATAATAAAACCCGAATTTTGAAACACAGGCATTTCACAAAAGATAATCTCCGTATGGCCACAAAAAGTCACGAAGCAGGGCCTACCTTCACCTTCATTTGTCATCAGAGAAATGCAAATTAACCCTTTGCACTCGATGTCGAGTGTGACTCGACATGGTTAGCAAAAATTATAGAGATTAAAATTATTCTTTGAATGTATCGATAATTTGAAATATAAAAAAATCCAAATAAATAAGTTTGTATGAAAAGAAACTCCAGTTTTTTATTCTACTGCTGCGCTTTGTAAAATCTGGGGTGTTTAAAAAATTAAATCCTGGCCAGGCGCGGTGGCTCACGGCTGTAATCCTAGCACTCTGGGATGCTGAGGCAGGCGGATTGCTAGAGGTCAGGAGTTTGAAACCAGCCTGAGCAAGAGCAAGACCCTCTCTCTACTATAAATAGAAAGAAATTAATTGGCCAACTAATATATATAGAAAAAATGAGCCGGACATGGTGGCACATGCCTGTAGTCCCAGCTACTTGGGAGGCTGAGGCAGAAGGATCGCTTGAGCCCAGGAGATTGAGGTTGCTGTGAGCTAGGCTGACGCCACGGCACTCACTCTAGCTTAGGCAACAAAGTAAGATTCTGTCTCAAAAAAAAAAAAAAAATTAAATCCCAAGTAGAATAAAGGAATCGAGAAAAAAGCAAACAAGTGCAAAGGGTTAAACCAGAGTGAGATAACCACCATACACCTATAGAAACCAACAATCTCCAGTACCGAGGATTTGAAACTAGAGGGACCACAAAGTGTTACTCTGGTAACAATGTGGCAGTTTCTTGTATAGTGAGACATATAGCATACAACCCTGGGAAGTAAAAACCTACGTCCACACAAAAATCTGTGTGAACATTTACAGAGGCTTTGTTCATGTTGTCAAAAACTGGAAACCAACCAAATGTCCATCAGCTAGTAAATGAATAGTGGTTTTTTCTCACCACTACTGAGTGGTGAGAAAAAACAAACTATTGACACCCTAACCGCAAGGATGTATCTCAGACACATTATGCATATTGAAAAAAGCAGGCTCAAAAAGACTACGCATGGAGCTGGGTATGGTGTGACCTGCGCCTATAGTCCCAGCTACCGGGGAGGCTGGGGCAGGAAGATCACTTGAGCCCAGTGGTTGGAGGCTGCAGTGACCTATGATGATGCCACCGCGCTCCAGCCTGGGTGACAGAGTGAGACCCTTTCACTTAAAAAAAGAAGAAGAAAAAAAAAAGACCACACATGTATGCATCCATTTATATGACATTCCGGAAAAGGCAAGACTAGAAGGATAGATATCAGAACTGCGGCTGCCTGTGTTGGGGGAGGGCTTGCCCACAAAGGGGACCAAGGACACTTTTTGGGGCAATGGAACTGTTCTATATTTTGATTTTGGGATGGCAGTTTCACAACTATATGCATTTCTCAAAATTCATAGAATTGTTCACCTAATTTTATAGTGTACAAATTATATCTCCATTAATCTGACTTAACGATGACATAACAATACCAGGTACTTATTGCCAAAGATGTGGCACAATTGAAATTCTCGCCCACTGCAGAAGGGAATGTAAGATACACGACCACATTGAAAACTGGCTACATCAGACCACATGACCCAGCAGTTCCACTCCTGGGCATGTTTCCTCTGAAAGACATAGACAAGAATGTTCATAACAGCTTTTTCCTTTTTCTTTTTAATTTTTTTTCCTTTTTAACTAGAATATTGGGGGCTTTTTTTCATAAGGCCCTAAACTGGCAGCAACCCAAAGCTGCATCAACAGAAGAGGGATACAAGCATTCTGGAATATTCATACAGCAAGGACCTGCTATTGCTACATGTACTATTATCAATGAAGCTCACAACACTGTCTCAAAGAGCAAAATACTGGACGGCTCCATTTATATGAATTTCAAACACAGGTTAAATGAATCTGTGGTGATGGAACAGCGTTTGCTTTGGGGGGTGGAGAACAGGGGCTTCCGCAGTGCTGGTAACGCCCTGCATTTTGAGCTGGGCGTGGGCTTCATTGTGAAAATGCATCGGGCCCTTTCCCGTACGTTTGACTTCAGGACAACAGTTACAAAAATCAATGAACGACAAAAGATTGCTACTTGTGTGGACCATACCTTGGTTTCACCCCAGGTGGCCTTGCCAAAATGCTCAGCGTACCCCTCATCGTCTGTGATCAAGAAGTTATCAAAGATGGTTCCGGATCTCACCTGCAGACGGAAATGAGGCCTTCGTTATTGATGCGAGAACTGTTAACAACTCTCCACAAAGAAACAGCTGTATTTTGCTTGGTATCGTGACACTGCTTAGCTCACAATGGTAGAGGGTGCTTAAACCCATTTCCAGAGCGTCTGTTCCCTCTAGGGCACTGGTTCTGAAACCTGCCTGCACAACACAATCACTAAGAGCATTTTAAAACTGCCAATGCCTCGTCTTCTCCTGGGGATGCCGATTTAACCTGGGCATGAAGAATCTCTAAAGCTCCTCGGTGGCCAGGTGGCCAGGTACAGTGGCTCACATCTGTGTTCCCAGAGCTTTGGGAGGCCGAGGCAGGAGGAAAACTCCCACCTGAGGCCAGGAGTTCAAGGTTACGGTGAGCTAGGATGACACACCACCGCACTCCAGGCTGGGTGATAAAGCGAGACCATGTCTCCAAAAGAACACAAAAAACAAAGCAAGCTCCCCAGTCACTTGAAGATTCAGCGATGATGTTTGAGGAGCACTGCTCTAGAAGCTTCCCGCGGGTGATGGGCCAGCGGCCTCAGCATTGCCTGGGAGCTTGGTGGGAATACGCGATCTCAGGCCCTACCCTGGGACTGCCTGCCGAGTCAGATATCTGCCCTGTTATCCTAAAGCGGATGGGCGCTGTGTGTCAGCTCTGAGTAGGGGAGCGGCGTGTCCCGCTGCAGGGTGGAAGGTGAATGACAAGAGGGCAGAAAGGCTGGAACAACAGCTCTACCCCTAGGGTGCAGGTATGGCTGTGTCTGGTGCACAGAAGATGCTCAACGCATAGCAGGGATGTGAATTAAGGCATCCAGACTAAAGTTTAGAGAGATCAAGCTCAAAAGCAAATTTAAAACCAAGTGACCTGCCAGAGCTCCAGTCCGATGGCACCAATGTTCTCAAACTCTGAGAGGTCGTATTGTGTCAAATAGTTGGTGCTTTTCATCTTCTGGTGAAGCCAGATGTCTTTATCAATACCCTCCGGTTTCAGGCCGTCCTGCAACAAATAAACCACATAGGGTGGTCTCAGCCGGGCGTGGTGGCTTACGCCTGTAATCCCAGCACTTGGAAGGCTGGGGCGGGAGGATTGCTTGTGGCCAGGAGTTGGAGACCAGCCTGGGCAACATAGTGAGAACCCCGACCCTATAAAAAAATTTAAAAAAAAAATCCTCTGGGTGCAGTGCCTCATGCCTATAGTCCCAGCACCTTGGGAGGCTGAGGCAGGAGGATTGCTTGAGCCTGGGAGTTCAAGGCTGCAGTGAGCTGAGACAGCTCCACTGCACTGCAGGCTGGGTGACAGAACGAGACCCTGTCTCTAAAATAAACATTTAGGGGTGGTCTCCATGGCAAGGGGAGGGGCCTCCGAGGGTGTCCTGGGGCATCCTGGGAAGATGACACCCACCTGGTACGGGGGCTTCTGGAGCATCGCGGCCTGCCAGTCCCCGTCCAGCTCAGCATTCCAGTCGCTCGGCTTGCTGGCGCTGGCGTCCAGAAAATGCTTCTCCCAGTCCTTCAGAGACATGTAAGGAAAAGATCAAATTGGCCAGATGTTCAGATCTGGGAGAGGAAATTCTCAGATGCGGGGAAGCAGGGGCAGGCTGGCGGCCCCTGTGGCAACGTCCCCCTCTCCTCTCCAACGTGGGCGTCGAAAGGCCACGCGCTGGGGGTTCCCAACTCCACCCAGGTATTCAGGGCCACACGCCGCCCAGTCCTTCTCCCTATCCCTCACCGTTTTTCTGTATGCTAAACACCTGAAATAGTGGCAACAGTGAAATAACGGGGCAAACACGGATGGTGGGGAGAGGAGCCAAACGTGTACTGCGGCCCAGTTTCACTTAAGTCTCTCTGCTACGTCATGGTCACGCACAGACTATTCCAGAGAGCGGACAGACAACTAGGACGTGTTCTGAGACAGACCATAGGAGAAACACACACACATACACATACACACACACACATGTCGCAACGGACTGAACGTCTGTGTCTCCCCAAAAGCCGAATGTTGAAATCCCCATCCGCAGTGCGGTGGTGTTAGGAGTGTGACCCTTGGGAGCTGATTAGGGTGTGAAGGGTGAAGCCCTACGGATGGGGCGAATGCGCTTCTGGAAGGGACCCCAGAGAGCTCTCTCGCACTCTTGTGAGAGCACAGCTGGAGGGTGGCCGTCCACATGCCTGCACAGGGCCCTCCCCAGAACCCAACCCTGCTGGGCCCTGATCGTGTATGTGCAGCCTCCAGCACTGTGAGAAATAAAATACAATTCTGTTGTTTATAAGCCGCTTGGTCTATGGTGCTTTGTTACAGTAGCCCAGACTAAGACCCATATACACACACATACATATATACATACACCTATGTAAACACACACATACACACACACACACATACACACGGCTCAGCAGGTGTTGAATAAATGAATGGATGAAAAAAAGTTGCTATGGATTAAGTAATGCTCGGATAAACACTTATATAAGAGCATACCAATCTTGTACATTGGTGTTTTCTCTTTTAGAATAACTGAGAAAGATTTAAAGTTTAACACCTAGACTAAGGCTTTTCCATGATACTCTGGAATAGGCGTCCTCAAACTACGGCCCTCGGGCCACATGCGGCCCACCAAGGACATTTATCAGCCCACCGGCTGTTTTTGCCACCACAGCCTGTCCTGCTTAGCAGCCAACTTGTCCGGGGCCCACAGTGCGCATGTGTGGAATGTGCGCCGCACTCTCCAACGGTATGAGGGACAGTGAACTGGCCCCATTTAAAAAGTTTGAGGACCCCTGCTCTAGAACATCTCAACAACTGACCCATGGGATTTCATTACTTCCCCTTCTGCTTTTATTCTCTACCCACACTGACGACAGAGGAGCCACTCTTGTGCTGGGATCCCGGAAACAGTTACAATTCGGTCCAAGTGGCTGGCTCCTTCTAATTGAGGGTCATCAAATCATAATGCTATAACTAACTACTTGGCTTAGGAGCTCACGCAGAATTCCACCTGCGGACGAAAAACGGCCAGCTTGGAAATGAGCCTGTGAAAAGGTGATTCAACCCCTCCCGGGACCTGCCTCAGGCACGCTCGGCTCCTGAGCTGCTCTCTGCTGGGCCCTGGGACAGTGTCCCTATAGCACAGAGGCAGCGAGGGTTTCAGTGCCAAGATCTGCGTCTCCTACTGACCGGCGCGGTAGCTCCAGAGTACGTTTCTTTGCCATTCCGTGCCTTGGTTTCTCCATGGGGAGCACGTCTTGTGCCCTCACTGAGCTGCTGGGAGGAACACAAGTGTGCCCAGTATCTGACATGAAGGGGACTCTGAATGTAACAGTGGCTTGTAGTGGCTTGAGTGGTAGACCCCAAAAAGATCTGTGCATGTCCTAATCCCTAGAATCGGTGACTGTTATCTTATCTGGAAAAAGGGTCTTTGCAAAGGTAATCAAGTGGAGGAACCTGAGATGAGAGCACCCTGGGTTAGCCAGGTGCGTCCTGTACCCTATGACAAGTGTCTTTGCAAGGGACGGAAGAGGAAAAGACACAAGAAGAGAAGAAGGCCACGCGAAGACAGAGGAGAGACTGGAGTGATGTGTCTACCAGATAAGGAGCACCTAGAGCCTCCAGAAGCTGGAGGAAGCAAGGAAGGATCCTCCCCTAGAGCTGCCAGAGGTTGCTGATGCACTATCTTTTTTTACTAAGAGATGGGGTCTTGCTATGTTACCCAGGCTGGTCTCAAACTCCTAGCCTAAAGCAATCCTCCTGCCTCAGCCTCCTGAATAAGCATCATCCTTTCTTCTTCTTCTTCTTTTTTAAAGAGGTTAAAAAACAAATCAAATCCTTGTTTTCATCTCAAATATTATAAAACTCTTTTACAATACCGTGAAATGTGTAGATGTGGGGCTGGTCTCAGCGGCCTGTGCTCTGGGAAGGGCGTTCGGTTGTTATGATGTTGCCGTTGTGATTCCCAGCCACGCAGCAACTGCACAATAACTGGGTACTTACAAGCTCTACTCATACACTTTCTAGAATTGTTCAGGAAAAATCCACACCTGGGCTTTGTCATCTTCAGCCCGATCCCAATCCTTGGACTCTGCCGACTTTTCCTTCTTCAGTGACGTTAAGTTCCAATCGTACTCTATGCTGCCAGATTCAATGGACTGGCCGTCAATTTTCACGTCGTAAGAAAGATCCGGTCTTAAAATCAGAGTGTAGAGGTGTGTAAAGGCATCAACCTGCACGTGTTGTGGGGTGGGGGGGAAGAGGGGTAACAATGAAACCCTTGATGTTTCAATGCAGGTCTAAACATGCAATTTACGACAGTCATCCGTGGAGCCTCGCATAAACAGCAAGAAGAGAAAAATATAGGGACATGGATTGATTTGACTATAAAAGGGTATCCTACCGAACAGCCACCCTTTTGTAGAATACTTTCTCACTTTCCTAGCAGCCTTGAGTGATTGGTCCCCTTTGGGCAAAAACAATGGCCCCACCTATCAACCCATGGGCAGTTATGACCGGGTGTGAGGCATCAACCAAAGGGCCACTATTTGCTGTTTAAGAAAAGTTAGATGAAAAGCAACTTCCTGTTCTACATTCTGAAATAGAAAGATACCAGATGAAGTCCACTCTCAAATACCTGTTTCTCTAGGTAAGGAAGAACTTCCTGACGCTCTGAGGTGTGCAGCCATTTAAGCTCTTTGGGGCGGGCCTGGTGCCTCTCTTTGTCACAGTTAGAGCCAGGGAAGCATTCAACAAATACCCAACAAAGAAGGGAAGGAAGGTGGGGGGAGGGGCTGGGAAGGTGGGGGCTGGGGGGTCCCTGGGACATGCCCGCCGCTCAGCAGCAGGGCGGACCCTGCGTGGCACTCCAGCAGTGGTTCTCAAGCATGGCCCTGGCGAACAGCCTCGCCTGGGTACCCAGGGTGCCCGTTCCCAGATCCACCCCCGACCGACCTGCTGGATGGGAACCCGGGTGGGCCCAGCAGTTGGTTTCGCAGCCCCCGAAGAGATCGGGATGGTGCTAAGGGTTGAAAACCACCACCCCACCGTCTCAAAGGCTCTGTGTCGCATCCCTACTAAGCGCTAACGCTAAAGGCCCTTCGGTTCCCGTGTGCGCTGCCCCAGGGATGGGCTGCTGCTGTCCACTCTGTGGCTGACGGCTCTACCAGTCTGCTCCGTGTCCCCTCTCGGCTTCTGCAGCCCACCGTGACAGCCGAGTACCCACTTCTCCTAACACTCTTCTTCTCCTGTCTTCTGCCTGCCTTCCCCTTTACCTGCCCTCCCAATTTACATTTTGGGCTCCATCACCCCACTTTCTGGCCTGCGCCAGGATTTGGCCATCGGTAAGGATGACTCCCGCACTATTCTAATGTCTCCAAACTGGCATCTTCATCCCCAGCCACGTGCCTGAGCTTCAGATCTAAGTTTTCGACAACTTCCTGGGACCGGACACCTCTACCTGGATGCCTGCTAGGATTTCACACCAACCGGTCCAAATACAAATCCTAATCTGTCTGAGGCGCCTCCTCGGCCTTTGTTTCCCCTCCCAGCTAATATCTGGGAGCCATGGGCTACCTCTGCAGTACTCACATACCCAACATCACAGAGTCCCCTGTGTTCTGCATCCCCCACGCCTTGGCCTCACAAACTCATCTGTCCCCCTGCCCATGGACCAACTGCTGCCCCTCCACCCATGAACACGCAAGTATTTTTCTAACATGCAAATCATGTCCCCCCTTCTTGAGAGCCGACCACTGCCTGAAGGTGAGTGCCTGGACCTTTCCCCTACAGCGTCACGGAGTGAATGAGAGCCCCAGGAGGGCCCCTGTGCTCTTCCCCGAGAAGACCGTCATGCCCACCGGCTGCCATGGCTCAAGGCTGTTTCGACAGCAGTGTGGGGGTGTCGTCTGCCGGTGTGCACTGTTCGGGACCATGTGGACGTGCTGGCCGAGGTGACCACGTCCTGGCCTCCCCACAGCATGAGCTCCCTGGCACGTTCCAGGTTGGCCCTCCCAGCCCCCGTGGCATCCTCTTCTTGCTCTCTGCACACCCCGGATGTGAAACTGAATGAGTTCAGGGAATCGGTCGTAAACACCTGCCCTTCGGCCCACACGCTAAGGAAGGGGGGAAGACCGGGATGGTGAGTTCCCTCTCCCCCCCTCCCAACAGGAAGGGTGCCAGACTGCAGCGCGCAGAGGGGACCTGCTGATCCTTTATAAACACCTTGTCAGTG
The DNA here is from genome assembly GCA_008750895.1 of Mirza zaza. Classification (NCBI taxonomy): domain Eukaryota; kingdom Metazoa; phylum Chordata; class Mammalia; order Primates; family Cheirogaleidae; genus Mirza; species Mirza zaza. The sequence continues at coordinate 19,946 of VSMD01064745.1, read as the reverse complement.
GGTGGCACCCCAGAGAGGCACCGCCAGTCTCCAGGGTTTCCCAGGAGGCCAAGCGCTCCGCGGCAAGGCTGGGCATGGGATACAGAACAGCTGTGGATGTTTCCCCTCCATGTGGTGGATGGTCTTCAAGCACCCTTGAGTTTCCTACGCACTTTCCTGGAGCACCTAGTGTAGGAGTTCTAGGTGCTAGGAATGCCTCAGGGGACAGGTCCCCTGCTTCCCAGTGCTTACATTCAAACCGGAGGGTCGGGGGTGCTGGGGAGTGAGGGTCTCCTGGACCTGATACAAGTTGTCTCTTTGGAGAAGCCTGGGGCTGGGCCACTGGCAGCCACTCATGGCCACCTGAGTGTCCACCCAGCTCTATGTCCCCGCCCGAGCACGACAACTGAGTTACGAAGGGGGCCCTAAGCAGTATATACACACAGTTTATCCTATTTTCATAGGGTTCCCTGGGTACAAAGGCAAAACAGTATGAATATTTCATTGTAGAAACAGTCCCTTTTAGAACGCTTTGGTGTATTCTAAAGATCACCTAATTTCTCCGGAATGTTTCTTTCGTCCTGAATATTTCATTCTTTAATAATGATGGCCATGGCTGAAACGTGACTATCCTATTGTAGCCCTCACGGGGCAAATTATAAAATGATGTCATGGCTCACAGTTAACAGCGAGTGTGCCCTCCTGATGGGGTGAAAACGTCAGAGAACAAATCAGCACGGACAAGCATCTCGAGTGGCCTGCTACACATTTTGAGATCAAAACTATTTTCTCTAAACTTAGTCATCATCAGACAAGAGTTAACCCAATCATTCACTTGCATATGAGAGCACTTACCTTGCACCTGATTAGTTTCTTGTTTGCGTGATACTGATTCTTGAAATGTAAAATAACATGAACTTTCTTGATATCAAATCCACAAATATCAGGTCCTACACACACAAAAAATTAGCTGTTCTCAATTTCCTTCCATAATGCGGTGCCATAGACTACCCCACCCCGACCATTCTTAGATACACGAGACACGGGAAGCATGTATGTCCAGGAATAATCACATTAAGGTATTTAGATGAGGGTCAACCCAGTGGCTCACGCCTGTAGTCCCAGCTACTTGGGAGGCTGAGGCAGGAGGATCCCTTGAGCCCAGAGTTTGAGGCTGCAGTGAGCTGTGATGATGCCACTGAATCCCTAGATGACAGAGAGAGACTCTGACTCAAAGAAAAAGATGTTAGTCTTGACTTCACAAAGCCATTAGCTAATGAAATAGGTGAACATACATAAATCATTTAGTAACATCAAGGCTTGACACTTGTCGCCATAAGGATGCTGATGATGACAATGATACCCGAAAGAACACATATTTATGTTCTCAATGATAAACACAGATCGTGAGCAAAAGAGAGAGTGTGATCAGTATCTAGGTTCTGACCAACTGTGCAATCTAGAGGGTTCCATTCCAAACTTAAGAACTTGTAAATTGGCACTTACAGAGTTAAGTTTCAGTCACTATGGAAATAGAATTTCCTAGGACACTCTGTTCCAGGAGATGGGGCCAGATAAGAGACTGTGGCTTTCTGCCACAGTAAAAGGAGGTTTACAGGAGGTCTCTGGAAAATCCATCAAACCTGAGGATGTTTGGAATCAGCCCTGCTTTGGCTTTAGTGACCTCAAGCCTTAAGACTGTGCCAGAGAATCTGGTGTATTTCTGAATCGGACGGAATTCTATTATGTACATCCACTGACCCAGGCCCCCGCCCTGGGCAGCCTGAGAGACAAACGCAGGGTAAACACAAGCAGACGCCTGCATGATTTCTTCCAGGTGACATGTAAGTGACATGAACTTGCAGTGATGACCCTCCAGAAAGAACAATAGCGATCCAAGCTCCTGTCCTTATTTTATGAATACTATCAATTTGCCAGAAGTAGCTGCATTGAACTTGGAAATGGCATTCTGTGGGATTAGCAGTGAGCACCAGGTCTATGCCCCAGCTGAGTTCTTGAAGCACATGTGTTTCTGTAACTGCCTTTGTCATCACTGAAGAGCATTCCAGCTCAATTTTTAAAACAAAAGCCATGCCATGTGAACTGTTAGTATGAAAGTCTAGTTAGGATGGAGACATGCAATTTATCTTTCTTCAGAAACGGACAGAATTTCCCTCTCTGTCCCTAAACACCTACACACTTTTTTTTTTTAGGCTTCAGAACACACTCAGAACTGACCAGGAAACCTGGACATCATCCTTTAACAGCAATAATAAAATATTTATGCACACAGTGGATTTTCATGAGGAAATGTGGTAGACAGATGCGCTCTGAAGTTAGGTTGATCTAACTTTGGGTGAGTAGTTTAATCTCCCTGAGCCTCAGCTTCCTTATTTGCAAACTTTATGCATAACCTACGCATATGTGTTTATGCAAATGTAAGGGCTCAGACAAGGGTCCGGTAAAATACATTTCCCTCCTCTTCCTCCTTAACACCCCACAAATCTGCAAGCTCCCCTCATACCCAAGGCGGGAGCTAACTCATTACAGGGAAGTGTTAAACAGTGACAGAGGGGGGTTGAGTAAACTGGAACCAATTTTGAGTTAAAAACAAAGACATTACAGAAAATGTATTTTAACCATTTTTTTCACTGCGAACTATAATGTTCTGCAATTCAGATGTAGCAGATATTATCTGCTATACGTAGTTAAAAGTAGTATTTTAGTGACTATTTCTGGTTATCTTCTTTATCAAATGTTAACAAATATTTGTGAAATCATCTCTAATACAACAGGTTTTCCCCCTATATCTCTGCCATCCTGTTTTTCTTTCTTTTTTTTTTTTTAAAAAAAGCCTGTTGCCCAGGCTAGAGTATCACAGTAGCTCACTGTAGCCTTGAACTCCTGGACTCAAACGATCCTCCTGCCTCAGCCTCCCAAATAGCTCAGACTATAGGTCTGCGCCACCACATCCAGCTGATTTGTCTTATTTTTCCTAGAGACAGGCTCTTACTATGTTGCTCAGGCTGGTCTCAAATTCCTGGCCTCAAGTGATCCTCCCGCCTTGGCCTCCCCAAATGCTGGGATTACAAACGTGAGCCACTGTGCTTGGCCCCTGCCATCCTGTTTTAAGAGAGCACTAACAATAACCAAAACTGAGACACTTTAATTTTTTTTTTAATCAAAATAGACACCTTTCCCATTCCAGATTTTAAATTCAAGAGTAAATATTCATGGCAGAGTAGGAAGAACTCTGGGCAGGGAGAGAGGAATTGCCAAGTCGGGGGGGGGGGGGGGGGGGGGCACTCTGTGTCTATCTCATGCTGTGGCCTTAGAGAAGTCACCTTGATCTCTAAAATGACTGAGTGAGATTATATCCACACTTGATCTTAGCCAAAAGACCAAGAAGTGATTGAGCGGGATTATACCTAACTCTAATACAGTTGTCTAATAAAATAGAAAAAATAGGTAATATTCTTTCTACTCTTAAAACTCTGATTCTAAGTAACATTACGACCAGCCATATATGAAAATATAAGAACAGCATGACTAGGTGTTGGAAGCCTGAAGCTGACAAAGAGAGATTCAGAGATAAGCATGAAAAACCAGACAAGGCAAAAAAAGTCTGCAAGCCATCCATGTACGGAGATGAAGAAGAAGAGTTTTAAAAAACGACTCCCAAATTTGGATTCTGGATAACTTTTTTTTGGAGATGGGTCTCACTATGTCACCCAGGCTGGAGGGCAATGGCACAATCATAGCTCACTGAAGCCTCCAACTCCTGAGCTCAAGTGATCCTCCTGCCTCAGCCTCCCGAGTAGCTGGGACTATAGGCACGCACCACTGTGACCACCTTGAATGAGTATTTTTGAAGTGCATTCATTTTTACAGTGTTTCGAATCCACGCGCTACAGTTATGTCTATTTCCTATGGCTCAATGTAGTCCCTGCCCAGCTGTAGCACCGATGTTATTCAAGTGCCCCTGGTGACAGGAGACATTTAATATATTCCAGAGATCTGTAAGCTTTTTCTATAAAGGCCAGATAGTAAATATTTTCAGCTTTGCAAGTCTGACAGCCTCTGTCTTGATTTAACTCTGCCACTGTAGCTGGCTAGCGGCCACAGGCGATATGCAAATGAGCAGAGTGACACTGCATTCCAATAAGACTTCATTTGCGGAAGCTGAAATTTAAATTTCATGTAATTTTCATGTGTCACGGGATATTATCCTTGAGAAACATTTTGAGATTTCAAATTTTTAACCTGTACAAGGGCTACATTATTGTTGAATAAATAACTTTTTCAGAAGTGCAACAGAATGGTACAGTTGCCTTTTTATAATATTAATTGGGTGCAACAGTGCTAAAAACCTTGGATCAGATATACTCAATGCTACTACCTTAGCTATGTTAGCAGCAAAGTCTTAGCCTAAAGATCCTATAGGTGGGAGAGTTTTTTGCTTTTGTTTTTGTTTTTTTGAGACAGAGTCTGGCTCTGCCACCCCACGTAGAGTGCAGTGGCATCATCATAGCTCGCTGCAACCTCCAACCCCTGGGCTCAAGCGATCCTCCTGCCTCAGCCTCCCCAGTAGCTGGGACTACAGGCACGTGTCACCACACCCAGCTAATTTTCTATTTTTAGTAGAGACGGGGTCTCACTCTTGCTCAGGCTGGTCCGGAAGTCCTGGCCTGAAGCGATCCGCCCACCTTGGCCTCCCAGAGTGCTAGGATTACAGGTGTGAGCCACACCGTGCCCAGCTGTTTTTTAAAGTCACCAGAAATGGTCGTGATGTATCTATATAGACTCACCAAACATAATATAGTAGTGTGATTTTCCATTCAGGTTCTTCTGATCCACGTCTGCAGGAAAGACCTTAATGTAGCCCCCTCCACAGTCCATCTTCTGCTCATGTTTCACTGTGTATTGAATGACCAGGGTTTTGCCTTTATTGCTGAACGGTTTGAAGCGTGCTGAGATGGCGTAGAATCGGCCATTCTGAGTGGTCTGCAGACCTTTGAACAAAAACCATTTGTGAAGGATTAGGAATGACATTGTGCTCAGTAATGCGGGGAAATTAAACGGATGTCCTTCTCTCACTCCCAACAGTAAATGTCCTAACCATTTTCATCGATCCAGTGCCAATGGTACGCTTATATAATAATACACAACAGGGACACTGCCAACACGCTCTCTGCTTCCACAGAACTTCTATGTCATGCACCTGGATGTTTCTGCACTTAATACGTCACTGTTAGGTTTTAAGTTACAAAAACACTTCAACTCTAAATGACAAATAGGCAATCTAATTACTGATAAAAGGTTAATTTTGCCTCTATTCATCTTCCAAGGGGTGGGAATATACAATGAAGCTTATGTAGCAACTGAATAAAAAATGGAACCCTCCATCCCGTCCCCTCCCCTTCCCTCCTTCCCTTCCCCTTTCCCTTCCCTTCCCTTCCCATAAAAGGGAAGCATTCCTTTTCAGACAAGGTCTTGCTCTGTTGCCTGGGCTAGAGTGCAGTGGTGTCATCATAGCTTACAGCAACCTCAAACTCCTGGGCTGGGCTCCAGTGGTCCTCCTGCCTCACCCTCCCGAGTAGCTAGGACTACAGGTGCACACCACCCCATTTGGCTAATATTTAAACTTTTTTGTAAAGATGGGATCTCACTATGTTGTCCAGGCTGGTCTCAAACTCTTGGCCTCAAGCGATCTTCCTGCCTCAGCCTCCCAAAGTACTGGGATTACAGGTGTGAGCCACTGCACCTGGCCAGATCTATTCCTACTATAACCTACCAGATGCCATGATAAACGAACTTCACATTTTGTATTCCTGTGTCCAGACCCGAACTCATGGCTGACTCCCTACTACCACAGCTCTCTCTCCCCTCCATTCTTCACTCACCCTTCTCTTTCTCAGGGCATCATAGCCCTTCTCTCCTCTCCCCTGCCCTCCACCATCCAGGCCGTCCCTAGGGCCACGTGACTCCCTGCCTCCCTTTGTGTCTTGCCACCTTCCTCCGACACCCCCATTCTCTCTCGCCTCTGACTAAATTAAACTCATCTTTCCACCCGTGGCTTCTATGTCATGGTCCCAGGAGACCGCAAGGAAAGAGGCCATATTAACTGGTATCCCCAGGGCCTTACCTATGTCTACTCTCTGTAAACATGCGGTGAAGGAATGAATGAAATGCACAAAATCTCAGGGTTCCAACCCGAAGAAAGGAAAACGCGCACGTGCGTGCATGCGTGTGTGTGGCGGGAACCTTTAGACTCTAAGTGGAAAATCCTATCTTTGGACAAGTTTCATGGAATAATTTATTTTTCACTTCATTTTTGTCATATACCTTGAATCTTGTCATATAGCTTGAATTTTTACCAATTACCTGTGCCAACATGGATCCCATGAAATCATGCAAAGGGTCCAAAGCTACTGGACTAAGGGCAACATTGCACCAATGAGGATGGAGGTTAAGTGGAAGGTGGTGACAAGTGAAACCTTTTCCATAAGGCCAGATAGAAAATACAGTCGGCCCTTGAACAGCACGGGTTTGACCTGCACAGATCCACTTATACATGGGTTTTTTTTTTCCCAATAAAAGTTACACAGAGTCTGTCTCTGCTTGTCCTACCTCCCCTTCTACCTCTTCCACCTCTGCCACCCGAGGCAGCAAGACCAACAACTCTTCTTCCCCTTCCTTAGCCTACTCGATATGAAGATGAGGAGGAGGAAGACCTTTAAGAGGATCCACTTCTACTTAATGCATACTAAGTATATTCTCTCTTCCATATGATTTAGTTAATAAAAATTGTTTAGCTTATTTTAAGTATATAATAGTATATAATATATACTAATATTATAATAGTATATAATATATACTAATAGTATATAATATATACTAGTTATAATAGCATATAATATATACTAATATATAATATATATAAATATATACTATATTGGTATATATTAGTATATATTATATACCAATATAGTATATATATTATATATATACTATATAATACATATAACATACAAAATATATGTTAATCAACGATTTATGTTATCAGTAAGGCTTCCAGTCAACAGCAGTCTATGAGTAGTTAAGTTTTCAGGGAGTCAAAAGTTATAGAAGGATTTTCGGGTACACAGGGGTCGGTGCCCCCAACCCTTGAGTTGTTCAAGGGTCAACTGTAATTTAGACTTTGTGGGCCATGTGGTCTCTGTCCCAACTACCCTGTCATAGACAGTATGTAAATGTAGCTGGGTTCCAAAAACAACTTCATTCACGGACACTAAACTTTCACATACTTCAGGCCGGGCACGGTGGCTCACGCCTGTAATCCTAGCTCTCTGGGAGGCCGAGGTGGGCGGATCATTTGAGCTCAGGAGTTCGAGACCAGCCTGAGCAAGAGCGAGACCCCGTCTCTACTATAAACGGAAAGAAATTAATTGGCCAACTAATATATATAGAAAAAAATTAGCCGGGCATGGTGGCGCATGCCTGTAGTCCCAGCTACTTGGAAGGCTGAGGCAGCAGGATTGCTTGAGCCCAGGAGTTTGAGGTTGCTGTGAGCTAGGCTGACGCCACGGCACTCACTCTAGCCTGGGCAATAAAGTGAGACTCTGTCTCAAAAAAAAAAACAAAAAACTTTCACATACTTCATTGAATTTTACATAATTTTTACATCTTACAAAACACTATTTCTCTTTTGATTTTTTTCCGCCCAACAATTAAAAAAATGTAAAAAATCACTCTCAGCTCTCTGGCTATACAAAAACAGATGGCAGACCAGCTGTTGTTTGCTGACCTTTTGATCATCAGACATGAGAAAAAGCCAGAATAGAGATTATGCTTGGGGTCAAGAGGCTACTGATTGGGGTAGGGTGGGGGCATTCAAAGGAGTTCTCTTTGGGGAGGAAAACTGAAAACGTTACTTATCTTTTTTTTTTTTTTTTTGAGACAGAGTCTCACTCTGTTGCCCAAGCTAGAGTGCCGTGGCGTCAGCCTAGCTCACAGCAACCTCAATCTCCCGGGCTCAAGTGATCCTCCTGCCTCAGCCTCCCAAGTAGCTGGGACTACAGGCATGCACCACCATGCCCGGCTGATTTTTTCTATATATATTAGTTGGCCAATTCATTTCTTTCTATTATCAATAGAGACGGGGTCTCGCTCTTGCTCAGGCTGGTTTCCAACTCCTGACCTCGAGCCATCCGCCCGCCTAGGCCTCCCAGAGTGCTGGGACGACAGGCGTGAGCCTCCCCACCTGGCCAATATTACTTATCTTGACCTGCCTGTACAGATGTAAAAATTCATCCTGATGTACTGTTTATGTCACAGTTTTTTTCTTTTTTATGTGAAAATAGAAATTAGAAGTATCCTCTCACTTTTACCCCTCGGATCCCTGAACTCATCTGATTAGGGCTTACGAGGCTGGGGGTGATCTTGGGCAACAAAGAAAGAAGAAAGAAAACAAAACACAAGGCAACCAAGATTCTACGTTTTTGCCTTAGGCTCCCCTGCCGTGGAATGGGAGTAAGAGCGTCAGGGTGTGCCGCGACTACCTTGACGGGTTGCTAGGGACGCTGAGCATTTTATTTTGTTTTCCCCTTTCTTCGTTTTATTTTCTCCTGATGCCTCACTGACCTTTGTCTTTCTCTATATGACCATAAAATTTCCCCGACGAGAGTCTGAAATGCCCGAATCGGGAGTCATTGGTAGACTGCACCCATCGGTTTCTCCAGCGCTCTGTGGAGGGAAACAACACCGGTTAGAGCCGAAAACTGTCCATCTGAGTCCAGAGGGTGGGTGGTGGAGGCCCGTGGGGGAGGCCCGGGGACAGCGGCGACTCCGGCCGTCTCGTGGCAGTGGGCGGTGGGATGGGGTAGCTTACACCCCCCGCCACCACGGGCGTGGCCCCTTCACCTCCGTCTAGAAATTCCTCCTGGAAGTAGACGGCAGCGAGCGCCACCCGCAGCACGCAGACAGCCCAGAGCGCAACGCGAGCCCCCGCCATGGGGGCGTGCGCGGCGCCGTCTCTCTGGTAAACCGCCCCCTTCTTGGCTCCGCGGCTGTCTAGGCGGCACGCCACGCCCGCCCCGGAACTACAACTCCCGTCACGCCTTGCGATTATGACCTGAGGCACCATTGGCCCCCCCCACCCCCCCCCCCCCCGCGCGGTGCTCGCCGGGCCCGCCCCTGAACCACCGCTCCCATCACGCCTAGCGATTGTGACCTGGGGCGCCATTGGCCTCCCGGAGCGCGCTGTATGCCGGGAAATGTGGTATCTTTGTGCTCTGGCGCGGTTGCCAAGGGCAACGGTCCCCTTGGGGCCTGAGTGCCTTGGCTGGCGTGCGGCGGTGGCGGCCTCAGCTGATGGACGACGTGGGAGGAGGTCGGCGGAGCCGGTGGGGCGGCGACCGGGCAGGGCGCCCGAGCTCGCGAGAGGGGCTGCAGGGAAAGGGGGGCGGCTCCCGGGCTGGGCTGGGTCGGGCGCTCCCGCGCCTCAGTTTCCCCACCTCTGGGGACCACGAGACCGTGTTCCAGCGCGGTCTCTTCAAGGCCCGAGAGAACAGCTGAATAGTCTGAGGGGCGCCAGCGTTTTCAAAGTTCGTTTTGTTGATTTTTTTAACACCTTCAGGGAGGCATCATCGGCGTCGCATACCGCTCGCCACTTCTAAGGACACGCCCCCGTTCTTTTTGGCGAATTTACAAAGTTGTGCCGACAGTCGCCACGATCTTGCTCTTAGAACGTCCCAGGACCCAACGAGATACCCGCTGTCCCTTTGCAGTCCATCCCCGCTCCCAGCCCAGCCCCAGGCCACCACGCATCTGCCTTTTCCTGGACAATTCTGACAAATGAAACCGTCCTAGTGTGTGTGGTGTTCTGGGTCTGGCTACTTTCCCTTCTTCGCATGATGCGTTTGAGACTCTTGCATGCTGGTATATCAGTATTTGTTCTTTTCTTCTTCTTCTTCTAGTTTATTTTTTTCTTAACCCCCCCCCAACCCCCAACTGCTAGACTTCCAGGGGTGTCCGCTCCTTTTATTGCTGAATAGTAATTCCACCGTAGGGGTGGACCATCGTACTTCATCCATTCACTAGTTAAAGGACATGTGGGTTGTTTCCACTTTTTGTCTGTTATGATAATAACGGTTATGAACATTTGCATACATTTTCATTTTTCTTGGGCCACATAGGAATGGGATTGCTGGATCATATGGTAAATAAACTCTGTGTCTAACTTTTTGAGGAACCACCAGACTGTTTTCCACATGAGAGCTGCACCGTTTTACAATCCCCCAACAACTCATGATATTTATTTACAATTTCTTTTTTTTTTTGAGACAGAGTCTCACTTTATTGCCCAGGCTAGAGTGAGTGCCGTGGCGTCAGCTTCGCTCACGGCAACCTCAAACTCCTGGGCTCAAGCAATCCTGCTGCCTCAGCCTCCCCAGTAGCTGGGACTACAGGCATGTGCCACCATGCCCGGCTAATTTTCTCTATATATATTAGGTGGCCAATTAATTTCTTTCTATTTATAGTAGAGATGGGGTCTCGCTCTTGCTCAGGCTGGTCTCGAACCCCTGAGCTCAAACGATCCGCCCACCTCGGCCTCCCAGAGAGCTAGGATTACAGGCTTGAGCCACCACGCCCGGCCTGTTTACGATTTCTTTACACCCTTGCCAACAATTGTTATCTGTATTTTTGATTATACCTGTCCCAGGGGATGTGAAGTAGTATGTTGTTGTGGTTTGGGCTTACATTTCCTTAATGGCTAGTGACATTGAACATCTTCTCGTGTGCTTATTGGTTATTTCCATATACATTTTTGTGTATGTAAAACAACTGTTCACATCTTTTGCCCATTGGCTTATTTTTAACTGTGTGTTTTTTAAATACATGTGTTAAATAAGACGTTAGTAGTGGTAAAATATACCTGACATCAAATTTTCCTCCTTAACCATTTTTCATTGGTTAATTTATTTTTTGTTTTTATTTTTTTCAATATGAAGGGGAGAGTGTGGAGGGGGGTTCAGTCCCTTCCCCCTTTTTTTTGAGACAGAGTCTCAGTCTGTCGCCCAGGCAAGAATGCAGTGGCATCAGCCTAGCTCATAGCAACCTCAAACTTCTGGGCTCAAGCGATCCTTCTGCCTCACCCTCCTGAGTAGCTGGGACTACAGGCATGCGCCACCATGCCCAGCTAAGTTTTTCTATATATTTTTAGTTGTCCAGATAATTTCTTTCTATTTTTAGTAGAGACGGGGTCTTGCTCTTGCTCAGGCTGGTCTCGAACTCCCGGCCTTGAGCAATCCTCCCACCTTGGTCTCCCAGAGTGCTAGGATTACAGGTGTGAGCCACCTCACCTGGCTACAGGTTGTGTTTTGACAGCTGTCTGGGAGAGAGCCGAGGGTACTTGGATAAAGGAGGAGCCCCGCCTTGGGGCTGGGCGTGGGAGCAGGACTCATGGTACCAGTGGTGGCACAGTATGGGAGAGTGAGGCCTTTGCAGTCATACCTGAGCTTTGAATTTGGCTCAGGTACTTACCAGCCAGGTGACCTTGGCCAGTGATCCTACCTGTGAGGGCTTTCATTTCCTCTGCCTCCTGAGGGGCATGACAATAACCAACTCACAGGGTCGCTGTGTGGACTAAATGAGATCATGTAACGTAGCACAGAGAAGAGTGCTGAGCACGCTGCCGGAGCAGAAGCGCTGGCTCTCGTGTTTAAGTGTAAGGTGTCTCATGTAAGAGCTGGCGTTGAATGGTAATTCAGTAAGCGGTACCAAGTGTCTAGTTATTTTCATTGTCATCTTTGGGCTTAAGAGAAGGCTATGGCTGTGTTGCAAAGGGTAGTGTGATCTTTAGCTAGGTGGGAGTCACTGAATGCACAGTACAGACATCAGCTATTCTTATACGTTGTCTTCCTTTTCTCCCTAGAATGGCTTTAGGAAGAAAAGCCAGCCGTCCGGTCCAGGATATATTTGGCGATTTCAGTGATATTTCCTTAGACTATTCAAAGATGGAAGACATCAGAAACTTGAAAATTGGTAGAAGTCTTACCAAAATAGCACCCAGCCATAGTAGATTTCTAAAAAGAAACCAAAGTCTGGGTGAAAAACACTTCCTCCTGAACGAGAACACCATCTTGGGGAGTGGGCCCACGCTCCTTTCAGGGAGACACCCTCCCACAGCATCGAAGGTCAGAGTGGACGCTGCGCTCACCAGGCTGGCCCGGATAGAAAGCAAAATCCTGAATCGGACGGCGCGGGCGGGTTTGTCTGACACAGACTCTGACCCGAAGACTGCGGAGGCCAGTCTTCCAAAGACAGTGGACGAAACACCCCCAAGGAGGATGGTTGACCTTTCTTCCCAGGATACAGGCAAAATCTCCCAGAAACAAGCCCATGAACTTCCTGCTGCCGCCGAGAGTAGTGCCCAGAACCTGAAGATCAGTAGGTTTCTAAAGAAGAAAGAACCCCCCATTCAAATCATAGCCCCTGAAGCACCTGCTGGGAAAGAGAGGCCTTTTCAAACACCCAGACTCAAAGAACCTGCTAGAAAATTTGATTCTCCAGACAGTGATGAAGAGGAAGTGAAAGCATTGCTGGGAAGCTTGATGGAATCTTCTAGAGCTGAGAAAACATCTACGAATCAAGGCTTGACCAGCACTAAAGTGAGTGAGAAAGAACAAATCAAACTATTCTCGGTAAGGCTTTTAATTTATTAATTTTTTTTTTTTTTTTGAGACAGAGTCTCGCTTTGTTGCCCAGGCTATAGTGAGTGCCGTGGCGTCAGCCTCGCTCACAGCAACCTCAATCTCCTGGGCTCAAGCGATCCTGCTGCCTCAGCCTCCTGAGTAGCTGGGACTACAGGCGTGCGCCGCCATGCCTGGCTAATTTTTTCTATATATATTAGTTGGCCAATTAATTTCTTTCTATTTATAGCAGAGACAGGGTCTTGCTCTTGCTCAGGCTGGTTTTGAACTCCTGACCACGAGCAATCCTCCAGCCTCGGCCTCCCAGAGTGCTAGGATTACAGGTGTGAGCCACCACGCCCAGCCTACACTCAAAATGTTGTGCAACCATCACCTCCATCTAGTCTCAGAACATTTCCATCTCCCCAAAAGGAAAGCCCGTTCCCATCAGCAGTCACTCCCCGTTCCCCCTCCCCCAGCCCCTGGCAGCCACCAGTCTGCTTTCTGTCTCCATGGATTTGCCTGTTCTGGACACTTCTATAAATGGAATCACACAGGATGTGGTTTTTGTGTCTGTCTTCTTTCCCTCAGCTTCGTGTGTTTGAAGTTCATTTGGGTCGTGGCACGTGTCAGTGCTACTTCACTGTGTGCACGGACCACGTCGTGGTTACCCGTTCCTGAGCTGATGGATATTTGAGTTGTTTCCACCTTTTGGTTGTCGTGAATAGTGCCACTGTGGACGCGGGTGGGCGTCTTGCATGGCACCACTACGCCAGCGGCGCTGACTGCTGGGAACGTCTGTGCATGAGTAGCTCTCTGAGTCCCTATTTTCAGTTCTTCTGGGTCCATAGATTATGTACCATTGTGGCTGGTAGGGCCTTGATTGAGAAAATGTATGATTAACAATATGTGTTTGAAAGCAAAGTGATATTCCTGGCACAGTACTTTCTCATCCAGGCCTTATCTTATGTAAAAGTTCTACCTTGACTTCTGGAAGGGAAGAGAGAAGAGAGAAAGGGTTACAGAGAAATACAAATTTGATCGCCGCAATCTTGGGCTCGTGCTCTCCACCAGCCGCACTGTTTGTTGAATCATAAGGACTCAGTTCTCCTAAGTTTGGTAATTTCGTGTCTATTTCATCAGCTCCCGACACAACCAAGAGTCCTCTCTCGCCCTGACGGGGAACTTTCCAGCTCACAGCCTTCTCGGACGTCACACCTGCCAACCTCAGCAGAGGGCACCCTTTGCAGCACCCGCCCAAGATCTCCCTCGGCAGAGACCCACGTGTCCAGCGACACGGCCCCCCCTACGCTGTCAGTTGCCGTCACTGGGGCCTTTTCACAATCAGTGTCTTCAACGATGGGGCAGGTTAAGCTCGCATCCTCCCCCGGAAGGAGCGAGGCCGGGCCTTGGGACGGGTCCATCTCAGAAGCTGCTGATGACAGCCTGAACGGTAATCCACGTCCTGGTGCTCAGTCACTACCCCAGACAGGAAGGGCGGGGTCGCCTGTAGGGCCCTCGGCTCAGTGATGAGCAGGCATTTCCACGGGCAGTGAGAGCTGAGCCCTCAACTTCCTAACTTTCCCTGGTTAAGGGGCCGAGTCTGTCTTTAAACTCTTCCCCCAGAGTCTTAGTTCAGGAGTTCGGGCTGCTCCAACAGGGTCCTGGAGAGTGGGCAGCTCGAACCATAGACGTTTATTTCTCATGGTCCTGCAGGCTGGAGGTCCGAGATCCGGGTGCCAGCAGCGCAGGGCTCTTGGCAAGACCTCTCCCCGTGGTGTCGGGATGGCTGCCCTTCTGTGTCCTTATCCAAGCCCAGTTCCCTCCCGAAGGCCCCAGTGTGGTGGGGATTAGGGCTTCAACATGGAGATTTGGGGGTGACACAAGCACTCAGGCCACAGCATCCAGGAACTCTGACCTGGAAGAAATTTTTCTCGAGCCACGTGCAACCAAAAGGCAACCTCATTTTTCCTAGTTGTGAAAGACAGAATTGCTCCTCTCTCAATTCAGAAAAGGAAACAAATCTCTAACCCATCAAAAGCAAACCTTTTCTATTGTTTCAACATTGTTTTTATTTTAATATTCTGTTTACTTATGAGGGAAAGAGGAGGAGAAAGAAAACAGGTTTGAAGCGAACACTTATTCTGGCCCCTGGCCCCCTGCCCCCACCTCGTGCCTTCTACCCAGAGGGCCCTGCTGCAGCCTGCTCCTAGAGGCGAGTGTCTATCGCATCTCACCTCCTGCAGGGAATTCTTTCTTCCAGTGCAGCCAGCGACTGCTCTGTGCCCTGCAGGGAGCCCCTCAACCACTTGGCCCCTCCAGGTGTCCGCCAAAGCCAGGTGTATGGGAGTATGCCCCTGCGTGGGTTTGGAGACCCTCCAGGGAGGAGGCTCCCCAGGCACAGACATGCACAGGCGCACACAGCTCCTCCACTTGGGAGCAGAGCTGGGCTGAATCACGTGCTAAGAGTTCCTGCCCAGAGGGGACTGGAGGTACCACAAAACACATTCGCTGCCCCCTTGGCCGACTCACCTGGTCCCGTACTCCGAGGCTCAGCGCATACTTGGTTTAGGCACAGGGCGATTGGCCCGTCGGCTGCCAAAATGGTCACTAAGCTTCTACTGTGCCTTTAGCTTGTTGTGAATGAGAACTTAGGATGCTCTGGGCCGTATCTCAGGTCCCCTGGCTGCCTGGTGCTCCTCCCCTTCCAACGCCCTCCTGCCACGTGCATACTTGTCACCAGACTTCCCGTAGTGCGTGGTGATCATCGGCTTTTCTGTCTAGACCAGGGGCCGGTGGCCTGTTGTCTGTTTTTATGAACAAAGTTTTATGAGAATGCAGCTGCGCCCCTTCCTTTACACATTTTCTGCGGCTGCTTTTAAACGGTGATGGCCAAGTCAAGTAGTCGCAGCCGGCTACCCCGCAAAGCTGGAAACACGCCCCGTCTAGCCGTTTAGGGAAAACGCGTGCCGAGCTCTGGGGGCGCCTTATGGAGGGTGGGGACCCCAGCTCTTCATTTCTTTCTTTCTTTCTTTCTTTCTTTCTTTCTTTCTTTCTTTCTTTCTTTCTTTCTTTCTTTCTTTCTTTCTTTCTTTCTTTCTTTCTTTCTTTCTTTCTTTCTGTCTTTCTTTCTGTCTTTCTTTCTTTCTTTCTTTCTTTCTTTCTTTTTTTTGAGACAGAGTCTCACTCAGTTGCCTGGGTTAGAGTGCCATGGCATCAGCCTCGCTCATAGCAACCTCCAACTCCTGGGCTCATGCAATCCTCCTGCATCAGCCTCCCGAGTAGCTGGGACTACAGCTATGCGCCACCATGCCCGGCTCGTTTTTTCTATGTATTTTTAGTTGGCCAATTAATTTGTTTCTCTTTTTGGTAGAGACGGGGGTCTCGCTCTTGCTCAGGCTGGTCTCAGACTCCTGACCTTGAGCGATCTGCCCACCTCGGCCTCCCAGAGTGCTGGGATGACAGGCGTGAGCCACCGCGCCCAGCCCTTCATATCTTTCTAAACATTTATGGAGTAAATAAGGGAGTAAATGTTGATGTATTAATTTTTTGATTACAGAGTATAGAATAAATATTTTATCCCTCGACGATCTGGCTCCAGCTGTCAGTGAGAACTCAGCCGCGGAACAGGAAGTGAGTATGGCGAAGTCATTTTTGATTGTAGATTGTTACGTAGACAGGCTCGCACCTGTGACGTTCCATTTAGGCCAGTGGCCCTCAATTCTGCCCCCCAGGGACATTGGCAACATCTGGGGACATTTTGGCTGTCACGATTGGGGGGTGGCGGGTGCCACTGGCATCGCTAGTGGGTGACGGCCAGGAACGCCGGTCCCACGTGTCAGGAGTGCAGCAGCTGAGAGACCCTGATGGCAATAAGGCGATAAGAGGATAAAGCTACTTTATTTAGCTGGTGATTAAAGAACATTCCGCCTGAACCACCCACAGCAAAGCCTGCACGAGGCAGCACTCACCAGCTGTGCCCGTTCGAGCTCGAGGCTGAGATTTCTGCCCTGCTGGGAACCTCTGTCAAATGCACGTGTCAGTGATTCCTAGTGATGGGACTTTAGATTTCATCCCTGTGCCACCTAAACATGCTTCAGGCCGCTGTGCACTAAGAAACCCTGCGCTGATGCACAGGCGACGTGTGGTTAGAATCCTCCGCCGGCCCGAGCTTGAGGAGCGCCCAGTGAGGACCCTCCTGCGCCGGCACCACTGCAAGTCCCTTGCTTCTAGGGGTGTGGCGTTTTTAGCATGTTGATCTTTCAAGAACACTTGCCAGTGACCTCTGCTGTCCTTCGTTTCAGAAACAAAGTGCCCAGAGGGGAAAGCCGCCCTGCAGAAGCCCCAGAGCCGCGGCCTCTGCTGGGCAGGGCACCCCAAGACGCGCCTGGGCGCGGGGCTCGGCGGACGGGGATGAGGGCCTCCCCAGCGAAAGCGCGTTCTCGGAGCATCTCAGTGCCAGCTTGGCCTCCGCTGCCCGGCGGGACGGCGCTGCCAGCGTGCGGTTGTCGTCTGCTGTGCCCGCGGGGAGCGCCTCGAACTCCGCTTATTACTCTGCCGATTTTGAAAACCCTCCAAGTCTGACGGCCTCCGAGCCAACAGCCCGTTCCAGGGAGTCTCTTGACAGGACACTGGACTCTTTGTCCGAGTGCTCTTCAAGTCTGAAGACAGACCTTGTCCCACGGACACCCAAGTCCGGGAAAAAGTGGGGCACGGGTGTGACAAGAGTCCTCGTGAAGGAGACAGCGGTGCAGACTCTGGACCCCGCCTTTGCCTACCAGTGGGCCCAGGGTGAGTGTGGCGGCCGTGGGGGCCAGGGCAGGGGGACAGGTGCTCGGTGTGTGGACCACGGCATCCTGGGAAACACACGGAAGAGCCTGGGTCCCCGAGATCTGGCGCTTGTCACTAATTAGCTGGGTGAGGGACCCCCAGGCCCCGGTTTCCTCTTGCACGGATGAGGGGCAGCTGTCCCGGGTTTTCCAATGTCTTCCTAGCTCTAAAGCGCCCAGAAGTTTCAGAACCAACACGGGGGCAGTGGGTTTCAACCGTTGACGCTGCCACGGGGGCCCTCGGCGAGGTTTGGAGGGCGGGTGCTCTGGCGGGTGCTGGGTGGGGCTGGGATACCCTGCAACGCGCAGCAGGACGCCCCACCCTAGAGCTGACCTGCCTCCAAGTGGGTGCCGGGGTGGGGACGTCCCGGAGGAGGGAGAGCAAGAGATGCCCCGTGTGAGCCTGGTGACTTGTCACATGGCACTGGGGCTGGCGCTGACAGAGACTCCAGTGGGTCTGTGCCCGTGGAGGTGGCCTCGTCGCAGGTCTGGCTGGTTGTCAGAACCCTGCGTCGCCCCTGTGGAGTCCACGTAGGCGCCTGAGGTCTCCCAAAGCTCACGCGTGTTGCTGCCGCCCCACCGGGCAGGCCTTGCTCCAGCTCCCGCCGTGTGGAGTCTCCAGGGGCCACCCCATCCTGGTCTGTGTCTTAGGACGCGGTGACGGGATCACTGCTCCCCACGCTCCATCTGACTCTCCAGCTGTTTCTCTCAGTCCCAGCTTCAGCCTCCACCCTTCCCGTGGAAGGCTTCCTTCAATCATTCCTCTGTTCCCTTTCCTCGTCCAGACAGTTCTTAACAGTGCAGACTGAGATCGTCCCTTCTCCTGGGATCTGCTCTTTTGTTTAGAGACAAGGCCTCATTCTGTCACCTTGGCTGGAATGCAGTGACACAGTTATAGATCACTGCAACCTGGAACTCCTGGGCTCAAGCCATCCTCCTGCTTCAGCCTCCCAAGTAGCTGGGACTACAGGAGTGTGCCTCCACGCCTGGCTGATTTCTTTCTATTTTTGGTAGAGAGGGGGTCTTGCTCTTGCTCAGGCTGGTCTCAAACTCCTGACCTTAAGCATTACTCCCACCTTGTCCTCCCAAAGTGCTGGGATGACAGGTGTGAGCCCCCATGCCCGGCCTCTACAAAAAATTTAAAAATGTTCTGGGTGCGGCAGTGCCCACCTGTAGTCTCAGTTACTTGGGAGGCTGAGGCAGGAGGGTGGCTTGAGCCCAGGAGTTGGAGGCTGCAGTGAGCTATGGTGGCACCACTGCACTCCAGCCCAGCCTGGGTGATGGAGGGAGACCCTGTCTCTAAAATAAGACTGCATCACAAAAAGCAAAGGCCAGAATGGTGGCCGTGATGTTCAGAAAAAGGAAAGAACGGCTCACATGGTTTATTTCAGCGTCATATCCGTGGACGAGAAAGTCATTGCTTTGTGTCCTGCCCACTCACCCCCTCCCTTTGTCCTCGAGACAGCAGCCAGCGTGGCGACGATCGGGCCTGCCCTGGGAGGCGCCTACGTGGACCCGATACCCATCGCCAATCACGTCATCAGCGCGGACGCTATAGAAGGTAACAGCCCGGCTTGGCGGGTCCTTCCTGTGACAGTTTACAGCCTACATCCGACCTGCAGACTCACGCCCACCCTTGGAGGTGTGGCACCCCCTTTAGTGCTGGGTTCGAGGAATCCACTGGGTGGCAGTTATCGCAGCCGGGGACAACTGCCACAGTTGACAGGATCCCACACGACAGCCCGAGAGCGTCCTCGAACCTTCTGTCTCTTGCAGAGGGACACCAGTGTCACACAAAACAGGAGGGTGAAGAACAACAGGCCTGCAAACTCTCCACCCCAACACGGCTACTCTGTGTTGTGCGTCACCGGGGAGCCTTTCTGTCTCTAAGGCACGGTTTTTTCCCCTGAGGACACTTACGCTTGATCAGTACTGAGCAGTAGCCACAGGTGGGGCAGACACGTCCCTTGCCTCCTGGGCTGAGTCCAGAGTGTCTGTGGAGCCGGGAAGGGCCCCAGCCTGGCCTGGGCCGTGAGGAAGGCCCCCCAAAGCCACCTTAGTGTAGACTTGGCCCAGTCCCCGTGGAGCCCCTGAAGGCTCGTGTGATAGAAGTTAAGAGTCTCTGAGGCCGGGCGCGGTGGCTCAAGCCTGTAATCCTAGCTCTCTGGGAGGCCGAGGTGGGCGGATCGTTTGAGCTCAGGGGTTCGAGACCAGCCTGAGCAAGAGCGAGACCCCATCTCTACTATAAATAGAAAGAAATTAATTGGCCAACTAATATATATAGAAAAAAAATTAGCCGGGCATGGTGGCGCATGCCTGTAGTCCCAGCTACTTGGGAGGCTGAGGCAGGAGGATCGCTTGAGCCCAGGAGTCTGAGGTTGCTGTGAGCGAGGCTGACGCCACGGCACTCACTCTAGCCTGGGCAACAAAGTGAGACTCTGTCTCA
>VSMD01064740.1:0-82871 GCA_008750895.1 Mirza zaza | reverse complement strand
GTTTCCTGTAGTTTCCGTTACTGATGGTCAATTACAGTCCCCAAATACGTGGGTACAGTATAATACCATATTTTGACAGAAATCAGTCACGTTCACATAACTTTCATTACAGTATATTGTTATAATTGTTCTATTTTATTATTGCTGTTAATCTCTTACTGTGCTTAATTTATAAATTAAATTTTACCATAGGTACATACATATAGAAAAAACACAGCATATGTAGGGTTTGGTACTATCTGAGGTTTCAGGTATCCACTGGGGGTCTTGGAACATATCCCCTGAGAGTAAGTGGGGAGTATTACTGTATTTTTAACCAAAAGTTATACAATAATGAGAAACATTAATGGGGCAAATACAAATGAAGACGATCCTCTGAATTCACAGGTTTCATCTGGCATCAAAAACCACCAATCTTTTAGTCCTTTTCTTGTACATTATTCTGTATCCACATTCTCTGCATCTGATCGGATCCCTGGATTTTATTTCATTTTCTGTGTGACATTCTCCACAGATATATATCATTGGCTGCTGCTTTGGTGGCTGAACGTCCTTCTGGGTGTCCATTGTTAGTCCCGCGATTCCAAACAAAACCCGGTTTGAAGCTGTGTCTGAAGTCTCACTTCTTTCATGGAGCCTGCTGACCACTCCTCAGATCTCTGTGGCATTTATTAACTCTCCTACTCCTGTGGCACTTGGCCATGTTATCTTGTATAGTATAATTCCACATGATTGGAAATAGTGGGAGGGTTGGGATGTGTGTACTGTATATTTTGTATGCCAAACTGATTCTGCCACCTTGTGGGGAAAACGGTACCTGCCTAACTCAGGAATTTTGTGAGGGCCAAATGAAGTTGTTATTATGAGAACATTTCTTATAGCCTATGTAACAAAATTGTAAAGAATTATAGTTACTATTGTTAGCATAGTCAGTATATGAATTCTAGACCATAATCTCTGTGTGGGCAGAGACATAGGTTCCTAGAGCCTATCACAGTACCTA
The DNA here is from genome assembly GCA_008750895.1 of Mirza zaza. Classification (NCBI taxonomy): domain Eukaryota; kingdom Metazoa; phylum Chordata; class Mammalia; order Primates; family Cheirogaleidae; genus Mirza; species Mirza zaza. The sequence goes on along the minus strand of VSMD01064740.1, from coordinate 81,868 downwards.
CAGTAGGCTATCAATAAAAATTTCCTGACTGAATTTATTATCTGAATGAATTCAGCCAAATTCCCTCATTCTTGTCTATCAGATAATATGAAACAGGAATGATGAAGTTAAAGGCCGATAGGAAAAGGTTACACTTTGTCACAAACTGCACTTAATTTTTTTTTCTCCTCCCAAATCTGATAGGTTTATCTCAACATGTAGTTACCAACTACAAACAAGTAATCCAACTCTTGGAGGAGGGAATTGCAAACAGGTAATAGGTTTGTTTGTTCCTATCGTTATTTTATCCTCCTCATTCTTCCCCTTCAGGGAGTGTTTGATGACACAATTCTCTGTCTGCAGAGGCATTCACAACCAGGAGGCCCTTCCCAGAACAGTAATGTACCCAGGATCAGGGGCAGTGAGAAGATTTAGTGCTCTTCTCATTAGTAATGATACTTCAGTTTGCTCTGGATATAATAATATTATGCAGTAACCCCAGAGAAATTATTCTACACTTGATCTTAGCCAAAAGGCCAAGAAGCAATTGAGAAATTATTCTATACTTTGCTTTATAATATATAGCTTCTGGTATTTTGATCAAAGAGAATATTCTTGCCTACATTGTCCTCTCCTCAGGCTTGATAGATATAAGGACGAATATAGTGTAAAATATTTCATAAGATCATTTTTACTCTAGTTTTGCATATTTATAAGGTAACCCCCACAAGACTGTTTAGAATCTGCTGTGAATAACTAAGTGCTAGAGAGTCTCCTAACAGGTCTTGCAAATTGTGATGACATTCCATGCTGTTAGTTACTATGAAATACCCAGAATGTTACTAATAAATATCTTTTTTAAAAAAGACTTTTTTATAGGGAAAAAAGGTGCTTAGAGCTCTATATTTACCCTGTTAATAGCAGGCCCAAGTTGACTGAACATAAAGGAAAAAATTTAAATTTAACATTCTCCACCTAGGGTTTCATGGAATTCTCCTGGAAGCACTTGCTTGTGGTCTTCAGGATATCCTGAGCTCCTTGATCTTTAAGTGTCAGCCTTCACCATTTACTCTGTACTTGAAGGACTAGACCAGCCTCTAGATTTGACCTTTTTCATCAATTCTCCAGATCCTATGAGAGAAGTCAGTGAATGGTCTTAAGCTCAAGCTTAGTTGAGCTAGATTTACATAAAAGGAAGACTCTTCTGACTTTAAGAGTTAACACTGGAATGGATTTCTAAGGGAGATTATGAAGTCCATCTGGCTTAAGCATGACACTGACATAATTCGAGATCTCATTTCTAAGACCTTTCTGACGCTATAAGATTAATATTGTGTGCTTAAGCAAAATTTACCTTCTTTGTCTCTGAGACTGCTCCAGCAAGCTCTTTCCCTCAACTTGTCTTATTTAAATGGGTCTATCTTGGGGTTATTCTTCCAGGTTGATGACACTCTAGTATTCCTCCTCTCACTCTTATTTTTGCTTCTATGGCTTTAAAAAATGTTCTAGTATGGTTTAGTATGAAGCTGCATTCCCTTTTATACTCAGATATCAGCACCTAAAGTGCTGCTTCTGCCCTCTTTGGACTACTCTCCTAACTATACTGGACTAAATCTGGATGTTTTATGATTCTAATCTGTAACCTCAGCACTGATATTTCTTGTGTTCTCCATGGATCCTTAGGGATCCACCATGCATAAACAATCCTTGTCCTAATGGTTTTCCCTTATATGCACAGAATCACAGCAGCCACCCATGTTCACGAGGCCAGCAGCAGATCTCATGCCATCTTCACTATCCACTACACGCAGGTTGGTTATCCCTATGTTTGGTGAGATTTCTTCCTTGTCCCTTTTGACTATTTTCTTGTCTTCCTTCCTATTTCTTTTCCTTTCCTCCTACCCTCATATTTATAGGTACTCTGAAATAACCTAATATTGTAAAGAGGACCTACATACAATCTGTTACGCTAGTAAGGGTACAGGCATTTCATAAAGACTAATCTAAATATCATCTTGTATTTTATATTTAACATTTTAAAACATTTTCACATCTATGTGATCATGGGCATTTAAAACAAAATCAAACTTGAAAATAAGCATTAAAATGAAGAAATTAGAAGATTCACTGCCATTATGATATAGTGCGGAGATTAACAAATTATGTCCCCCCAAAGAAACTATAAAGCTGGACAAAACCATTTCTGTGATCTGAAAATAGACTAAAGGCATATAACAAATTGAGAAGCATTTACTCAAGAAAACTACTGAATTTCAGATAAGAGCAATGAAAATGTTTGGTGTTCAGCCTTGAGCCTCTCCCATCCCACCCACACTCTGATCTCTGTCAATAGGACAGTTCAATCAGGGAAAAGAAGGCCACTGCCATAGGGGTTCATTAGATTTGGAGCATTGTCAGTTAAAGTGATAATCTCTACAGCAAGCAAATAAAGAGGGCCAGTGACTACATTGGCCTCAGCTTGTGGGTCTGTTTCAGGCAAGACATGAATTGGCAGACTGTAGGGAGATTTAACGGAATTCTGGGAGGCGATATAGCCATATGGAACTTGATAAGATCCTCATGTGTGTCGTAGGTTGACCAGAAGCTGTGTACATACACAGCACAGACTTAAGTGAGCCCAAGCCACCCATATAACGCTGACTGAAAGAACCTGCACATGTGTGCAGATCCGGAGGTACTGCACATCTGGAGGTACAGATCCAGGTCCCTGTGGCAATCTTAAAAATGGCCTGAATTTTTTTTTTTTTTTGAGACAGAGTCTCACTTTGTTGCCCAGGCTAGAGTGAGTGCCGTGGCATCAGCCTAGCTCACAGCAACCTCAAACTCCTGGGCTCAAGTGATCCTACTGCCTCAGCCTCTGGAGTAGCTGGTACTACAGGCATGAGCCACCATGCTCGGCTGATTTTGACTTTTTATTATACTCTACTGGCCGCACATGGACAGAACAACCACCACCACTGCCACTCTCAAGAGAAAATCAGAATCCAGAGCTACTACAATATGTTGTCTAAAATGTATAGTATTTAACCAAAAATTACTAGACACATAAAAACAAAGTATGATGCAAGTGTGTATGAGGGAACCAGTCTATAGAAACTGACTCTACATGCCTCAGATGTTGGATTTAGCATACAAAGACTTGAAATCAGCTAATATAGTCAAAGGACAGAAGGAAACTATTCTTAAGGAATTAAGGGAAAACCTTATGACAACAGCGTCATAGGAAATCTCAATAAAACGATAGAAATTTAAAAATTTCTTAATGTATTTTAGAAATTAATTTCTAAAATGGGAATTCTGGAATTGAAATATATAATTGCAATAAAAATTCACTAGTGGAACTAATGGCAGATTTGAGATGGCAGAAGAATTAGTGGACTTGAAGATAGACTAATAGAAATCATTCAGTTTGCAGAAGATTGTGTAAAAAGATTGAAGAAAAATGAGCAGAGCCACACAAACCTCTGCAACATTTAGTATAGCAACATAGGCATACTGGGAATCCCAGAAAGAGATAAGACAGAGAATAAGGCATAAAATATTTTTGGAAAATAATGGCCAAAAACTTCCAAATTTGTGAAAATCATTAATCTGTAGATCTAAGAAGCTCAAAGGACTACAGGTAAAATAAACATAAAGAGATCCACACCTACACACATCATAGTTAAAGTATTGAAAGACAAAGAGAAAATCTTGAAAATAACTAGAGAAAAATGACTCATACAGGAGAATAATTACATGATTAATGGCTAACTTCTCATCATAATCCTTGAACCCCAGAAGGCAGAGTGTGGAAAGAAAACTGTCAACTAAGAATTGTATATGAAACAAAACTAGCATTCAAAAATGAAGACGAAATGACATTCCCAGATGGAAAAAAAATGGAGAGAATTTGTTGCTAGCAGACCTACCTTAAAACTAAATGAAATCTATTAGGCTTGAAGAAAATAATATCAGAAAGTAACTTAAATCTACAGGTAGAAATGAAATGTTCTGGGAATGGTAAATATATGAGTAAATATAAAAGACTATATAAATGTATTCTTTCTCGTTTCTTCTAAAGTCTTTAAGATTGTCTAAAACAATAATTGTAACACTAATGTACATTGTCATAGACATTGTCATATATATGAAAATAATAGGGGGCATGAAAGGAGATATATTAGAACAAAGTTTCTATATTTTATAAGAATTAGGTTAGTATTATTTTGAAGTAGATCATAAGTCAAGATGCATATTGTGATCTGTAGTGTAACCACTAAGTATAGCTCAAAAATATAATTTTAAAAATCAAAATAAAATTGTACACTAAAAATACTTATTTAATGGAGAAAAGGGAGTGAAAAAGGAACAGAGGAACAAAAAAGATATGAGACATATAGGAAAATGAAAAACAGATGCGGTTCTGAGCACATCGGTAATTACATTACATTTGATTAGACTGAGGTACAAATTGTCAGGCTGGATAAAAAGCAAGACCCAACAATGTGCTGACTGTAAGAAACACACTTTAGATCCAAAGACACAGGTTGAAAGTAAAAGGATGGAAAAGATACAAAATGCAAATAGTAACCATAGAGAGTTGGAGTGCTATATTAACATCAGGCAAAAAATAGGTTTTAAGAGAGATACTTGCTAGAGACAGGGACATTTCATAATGATAAAGGGTCAGTACATCAAGAAGATATAACAATTATAAATGTATACACTCTGAACAACCAAGTCTCAACATACACAAAGGAAAAACTGTCAGAATTGAAAGGATAAATAAGCAATTTAACAATAGTTGGATATTTCTTTACATCACTTATAATAATAAGTAGAACAACCAAATAGAAATCAGTTAGGATATAGATTTGAGCAACATTATCAATTAGTGTGACCTGATATTTTCAAAAGAGTCTTCTTTCCACTTAACATCTGCAGAATACATGTTATTTTCTGGTACTCATGGAACGCGTTCCAGGACAAACCATACCCTGCATAAAATTAAAGTAATCAAGATAGTATAGTATTAACGTTAATATAGATAAACAGAACAGAATAGATTTCAAAATAGGCCCATATGTATATAGACAACTTTATTTTTATTATTTTGAGTCAGAGTCTTTTGTCCAGGCTACAGTGCAATGGCGTCATAATAGCTCACTGAGCAACCTCAAGCTCCTGGGCTCAAGTGATGCTCTTGCCTCAGCCTTCCCAGTAGCTGGGACTACAGGCACTTGCCACCATGTCCAGCTAATTTTTTCTATTTTTTTTTTGGTAAGCACAAGGTCTTGCTCTTACTCAGGCTGGTCTTGAACTCCTGACCTCAAGCAGTCTTCCCACCTCAGCCTCCCAGAGTGCTAAGATTACAGGAGTGAGTCACTGTGCTTGGCTGATACTGATTTTAATTAAGTTGCAAAGGCAATTCAGTGAGGAAAATATAATCTTTTCACCCAATGGTAGTAGAATAATTGGATATTTATATGGGCAAAAAAGAACTTTGATCTTTACTTTTGCCCTTTATCCAAAAGTTAACTCAAATTATGTCATAGACCTAAATGTAAAACCCAAAACTATTAAACTTGTAGAAGATAATATGAAAAAACCTTTGTGGATTAGGCAAAGGTTTTTTAGCTATGGCACTAAAAACACAAAAGAAAATACAGGTTGAAATTTGGAATTGATTAAAACTTAAATCTTTTGATCTTTTAATAATAAGACACTGTTAAGAGAAGAAAAGCCACAGGTAGGGAGAACTTGTTTGCTAACTATACATCTGATAAAAGAATGGTATCCAGAATATATAAAGAACTCTCTAAACTCTTTGTTAAGAAAATAACTGTAAACACTGGGCAAAAATTTTGAACTGACACATTACTAAAGAAAATATACAGATGACAGCTAAGTACTTGAAAAAATGCTCAACATTATTAGTTATTAGGGAAATTCAAATTAGAACCAAAAGAGATATAATTACCCATCTTTTAACATAGCTAACATTAAAATAATACTAAATACTGGCATAATGTATAGGAGCAAGAATTCTCATACACTGCACTACTGGTGGGAATATAAAATGGTATAATAACTTTGGAAAAGAGTTTAGCAGTTTCTTAAAAAGTTAAATATCCACCTACCATATGATCCTAGCCATTCCCCTCCTAGGTATTTACCCAAGAAAAATCATATGTTCATACAAAGACTTGTGCAAAAATATTCATAAAAGCTTTATTTGTAATTGCCCTGAAATGGAAACAACCTAAATGTCCATCAGGAGGTGAGTGGATAACTATGGTATATCCACACAATGGAATACTACTCAGCAATAAAAATGAAGTTTTTTTTTTTTTTTTTTTGAGACAGTCTGGCTCTGTTGCCCAGGCTAGAGTGCCGTGGCATCAGCCTAGCTCAAAGCAATCTCAGACTCCTGGGCTCAAGCAATCCTCCTGCCTCAGCCTCCTGAGTAGTTGGGACTACAGGCGTGTGCCACCATGCCTGGCTAATTTTTCTGTTTTTAGTTGCCCAGCTAATTTCTTTCTATTTTTGGTAGAGGTAGAGTCTCCTCTTGCTGAGGCTGGTCTCAAACTCCTACCTCAAGTGATCCTCCCTCCTCAGCCTCCCAGAGTGCTAGGATTATAAGCGTGAACCACTACAGCTCGCCAAAAATAAAGTATTGATACAAGCCTCAACATGGATGTATCTCAGTTATGCGAAAGAAGTGAAAGAAGCCAGACACATGATTCCATTTATATAGAGATAGAATGTTGATGAGTGGTTGCTTGGAGCTGGGAATGGGAACAGAGCTGAACTGCAAACAGACTGGAGGGAATTTGGGGGTTATTGGAAGTGTTCTAAAACTGGAGTTTGGTGATAGATGCATAATACCATTAAAATTTTCTAAAACAGGCTGGGTTCGGTGGCTCACGCCTGTAATCCTAGCACTCTGGAAGGCCGAGGCGGGTGGATTATTTGAGCTCAGGAGTTCAAGACCAGCCTGAACAAGAGCGAGATTGTGTCTCTATTAAAAATAGAAATTAGCTGGACAACTAAAAATATATAGAAAAATTAGCCAGGCATGGTGGTGCATGCCTGTAGTCTCAGCTACTCGGGTGGCTGAGGCAGAAGGATTGCTTGAGCCCAGGAGTTTGAGATTGCTGTGAGCTTGGCTAATGCCATGACACTCTAGCCTGGGCAACAGAGTGAGAGACTCTGTCTCAAAAAAAAAAATTTTTTTTTTTCTAAAACAAAACAGTAAAAAATCCACATTGAATTGGGGGGCAGGGAGGAAGGAAAATAGTTTTGTCTTTTGGATCTGATGCCCCTCAGTAGAACCTACAGGGCAGAGATCCTCCCCTAGCAAGTTAACATGCTATGACTGAGGTTAGCCAGAGAGATAAACCTCATCAGGGCCACACGTCTGCTGTGGCTTCTCTGCTGATAAGAGTCAGAGCCCCTGAGAGGAGAGGCGAGCATTTGCCTGGTAAATTGTGCTGAAATTCCTGGTGCGCCTGAAAATCATACTCAGAGAACTTCGTGGGGATTTGCCCTTATTACTTTGTGGAAGTCTGTTAGTGCTTTTAATGAAATGATGATCCAGGGCCTACTGATTTTGTATATCAGATATGGAGAACTAATCTGGTTCAGAGCACGTTAAAATACAGATCTGTTGAGTGAATTGAATAAAAATACAAAATATCACCTTGGTTAAAAATGTCTAAGGGGGAAAAAATACAAATGGTTCCAAATGACAGGCTTTAAATGTGTTTTCTCCCTTAGGCAATCCTGGAGAACAACCTCCCCTCTGAAATTGCTAGCAAGATCAACCTCGTGGACCTAGCAGGCAGGTAATTGGATTTCAAAGCCAAGGGGAATTACTCCCTTGACAATGATCTCATTCTTGCCCATTCTACAGGGAATACGCTTGTCCAATCTTTTTTATATTTCAGTGATCCTGACAAAATTAGAAAGGAAAAGTCTTTGAATGCTAAGAAGTTGTAGTTTTTCAGGGACTGAAAAATTCCTCTATATCAGGGGTTCTCAATCTTGACTGCCCATTAAAGTCACATGGGGAACTTTTTAAAACTCCTAATTACTGCACCTCAGAACAAACAAATCAGATTATTAGTGAGATTTGGAAGAATGCAGACATAAGTGTATGTTAAAGCTGTCCAGGTGATTCTAATGTATAGGCAAGACTGAAAACCACTGCGCTATGTAAAGGTAACTGAGTTAGCGCACCTTTTTTTCTTTAACTTAACCACAGTCTCAAACTCCTCCTGAGCTCAAGTGATCTTCCTCCTACAGCCTTCCAAATAGCTAGGACTACAGGCATGTGCCACTATGCTTGGCTATTTTTTTATTTTTTGTAGAGACAGGGTCTCACTGTGTTGCCCAGGCTGGTCTGGAGCTCCTGGCCTCAGCCTCTCAAAGTTCTGGGATTACAGGCATGAGCCACTGCTCCCAGCCTTAATTTTATGCAGCTCTGTACATTACTTTTAAAAAAAAAAAAAGGAAAAAAAGTTTTACATAGTGGTGCGCATCTGTAACCCCAGCTACTTGGGAGGCTGAGGTGGAAAGATCATTTGAGGCTGCCAAGGTAACATAACAAGATGCAATCTCTGAAAAAGTTTTAAAAATATTTTGAGGTTGAGGAGAAGATACTGCCTTTTATTAAGTATTAGAAGGAAGCATGGGCCGGGCGCGGTGGCTCAAGCCTGTAATCCTAGCTCTCTGGGAGGCCGAGGTGGGCGGATCATTTGAGCTCAGGAGTTTGAGACCAGCCTGAGCAAGAGCGAGACCCCATCTCTACTATAAATAGAAAGAAATTAATTGGCCAACTAATATATATAGAAAAAATTAGCCAGGCATGGTGGCACATGCCTGTAGTCCCAGCTACTCGGGAGGCTGAGGCAGCAGGATTGCTTGAGCCCAGGAGTTTGAGGTTGCTGTGAGCTAGGCTGACACCACGGCACTCACTCTAGCCTGGGCAATAAAGTGAGACTCTGTCTCAAAAAAAAAAAAGAAAAAAAAAAAAAAAGGAAGCATGACTCGTATTATAGTTACATTAATATCTAGAAAAAAGAAAATCTTAGGGATAATGTGATCACAAAAAAGTTAAGATGAAATAAGGCAAATTTTCTTTTAAAACTGCTAAATAATTAATATGGTATAACATTTCCTTAAAAACTGCTATCTGAAAGAATAATCAGCCAATTGGAAGTATGAATTTTTAATATTTCCCATTTACTTAAAGAAATTTGGGACTATTAACAGTTGATGCAGATACCATAAAGCCACTAATATGTGAATTTAAAACAATAAAGATGGGAAATGAATATACCAAAAAGCTATGCTAGTATCATTACTGTAAATGAGCATTATGTTTAACTTAAAGTGCTCTGTCAGCCAAAATGAAAACAGAAATGTAGTGAATTATTTGATTTTTATTGCCTAAGAAAGTGAAGAAGGCCAGTTCATTACAAGATGGTAACATTTTTTCTGAAACTGAATTAGAAAAGGAATTTATTATATGAGTCTTTTACAACATGATATACAATAGTATCTTTCAACAGCATTATAAAAATAGTGTCTTGTTTGCTTTTGTTTTTGTTTCACTGACTGTATTTTAGTGAAAGAGCAGATCCCAGTTACTGTAAGGATCGGATTACTGAAGGAGCCAATATCAACAAGTCCCTTGTGACTCTAGGAATTGTCATCTCTACCTTAGGTATTTTGCTGATACACTGGATGATTGGAGTGGGAGGGAGACTTTGGGAAAAACAACTCATGCTTTCATTTTGTCAAAAGAGTAGACACTTTACAAGATTCTTCTTGATAAGGTTACCTTCTGGTTTGGGGCATGAAAATTTAATATTTGTCTGTGGTTTTAGAGCACAATGTGACCATCATCCTAGCACTATCATTTCAAAAAGAGGGGAGACTAAAAAATTGTGTGGCTATACACTCCATGTTTTGAGTCCAAAGTCTAATTCAGGGTTCAAACTTAAAATATCCTATCATATCCAGAAAGGGATTAGGAAGTGTGATAATCATTGTTCTAGTGTTTTAATGCATTTCTTCATAATTCCTTCTTTCTTCCACTTTTATTTTTTGTCTTTAAGCCCAGAACTCCCAAGTATTCAGCAGTAGCTTGAGCCTCAACAGCTCAGCCAGCAATGGTGGTGACAGTGGGATCCCTAGCTCTACCTCCGGGACTAGCAGTGGAGGGGGACCCTCCCGGAGACAGTCCTACATCCCATACCGAGACTCTGTGTTGACCTGGCTGCTGAAGGACAGTCTTGGAGGCAACTCCAAAACCATCATGGTTGCCAGTAAGTGGGATGCTAGAGGTGGTTCTGTGTTTCTCATTTCATCATGGGTCTCACACAGCATGGGTAATAGTAGCAAGCCGAGTGGTTAAGGACTGGGATGGAAGTGCTTGGCATGTCTTCTAACTTTTTCCTTCTACCCCAGCCGTGTCTCCTGCGCACACTAGCTACAGTGAGACAATGAGCACGCTGAGATATGCATCCAATGCCAAAAGCATTATCAACAAGCCACGGGTGAATGAGGTGAGACCTTCATCAGAAATCTGGTTAATTTTTAATAACACAAAGTTCTACTTATTTTTCTTTAATTGATTTCTTTCTTTTTGTACTCACCCCAACTTGCCTAACGTATTTTCCAAATAGTAGAAGTCTGTCTTCTAATGTCATCTCCTTCTTTTATATCTCTACTGCCTTCATTCAGTAATGTTTTATGAATAATTTATTTTAGATATTTCTTTAAGGCCATTTCTCTTAAGATCCCTGGTGTCACTCTAAGAAAGGTAATTTAAATTGTGTTGACTGCTTTTATTTTGAATTGATGTTGATTTATGCCTGTGTTTTTTTTCTATGCAAATTGCCTGTATTTTTTTCTATCCAAATTTCAGTTGACTATTCTGTTTAGATTAAATAGAGAGTATAGGAATTCATTGGTTTTTGAAAGCTGAATAATAATGAGAATTTTCCAAATGTTCCTTATCTCCTTCGCAACTTCAGTGAAAAGCTCCAGAGCAGGGATCATTGCTGGTAGCCAAACACATTTATATAGCCCGTACATGGACTGTTTTACAAGGCAATGTGACTGGGTGGGTATTAAGTTTAGTCACATTTCTCTGGGTATGAAAAAAAATGCTTAGTCACAATACAGTAAGATTAGTATCCCCTACCTGTACATTGTGTTACCAGCTTGACCTTCTCCTCTAGGGCCATGATTCTCAAACTTCAGTGTGTATCAAAATCACCTAGAGAGTTTGTTAAAACACAGCCGGCCCCAGCCCCCAAGAGTTTCTGATTTAGTAGATCTGGGGTGGGGCCAGATTTGCATTTCTAATAAGTTCTTAAGTGAAGTTGATGCTGTAGATCCAGGGACCATATACAGGGAATGACTGACTGCTTTACAAGTTACTCCAAAAGAGTAATCACCTTCTTCCAAGTTCATTGCATGTAGCATTTCATGCAAGTTCATTGCATGTAGCTGGGTGAGACCTGATACCAATCAGTGGTGACTGAGTTCTCTGTGTTTCAGGATGCTAACGTAAAGCTGATCAGAGAGCTCAGAGAAGAGATTGAAAGACTGAAAGCCATGCTGCTGAGCTTTGAACTGGTATGCAGGCAATCAGAACTCTGCCATGCTTAAGTGAAGTTCTCCTCCTGAGCCCTTTTTCTTCTGCATAGAATCAGGGCCCTGCTGCATTCCATGTTGTCTGATTAACACTCATGGAGCAGAGGCAGGAGCAAAGGCAGGAGGGTGTAGTTCTCTGATTTCTCTGTGTAACTTCAGATGGGGTGGGCTGTTTCTCACTATATCATCTTTTGTCCAAAGGGCATTTGCCTGAATGGCCTTGTTCTATTTGGGCAGACATGGGGAATGGGGCCATCCAGAAAACTTTCTTTGCATTCTCCTCTTTTGTGCCAATATAAGCCCAAATGTTTAGGCTCCTAATTTATTTCTGATGTTAATGATAAAAATCTTTCCTTTTTCTGTACCTTATATTCCTTTACAAGTGTAAGGGTGGTACTCACCTGAAGTTCAGACCAGGAAAATATCAAAGCACGTCTCTTTCTTTGTTTGTGCAGAGGAACTTCAGTTCATTGAATGATGAAAAGGATGAAGATCTTAAGGAGCTGGTTTTCCAAAATGAATTGAAGGTAGGTGTGTTGGGTGGATTCAGCTGTGCTTTATATCACCCTGGGAGCTCCCTCCATTATTCCTGGGTCAGGGCTACTCCCTAGGCAGGGCAGAGAGGATCTATCTAAAGACAATTTTTATCTCCTTTAAGCCTTGAAGGAGGGATGTGTTTGCCTTAGGGGACTGGTATATGGCCTTATGACTTTCTGATTTGTTCTCTTAGGGGTTCATGATAACTCTTTTTATTATTATTATTATTATTATTTTTGAGACAGAGTCTCACTCTGTTGCCCAGGCTAGAGTGAGCGCTGTGGCATCAGCCTAGTTCACAGCAACCTCAAACTCCTGGGCTTCAGTGATCCTATTGCCTCAGCCTCCCAAGTAGCTGGGACTACAGGCATGTGCCACCATGCCCAGCTAATTTTTTCTATATATATTAGTTGGCCAATTAATTTCCTTCTATTTATAGTAGAGATGGGGTCTTGCTCTTGCTCAGGCTGGTTTCGAACTTCTGACCTTGAGCAATCCTCTCCCACCTAGGCCTCCCAGAGTGCTAGGATTACAGGCACGAGTCACCACGCCCGGCCCATGATAGCTCTTTTTGGATAGTGAGAGTAACCTGGGTGAGGGGGGAACAATGTGTTTTCTAGTCAGTCAACCAGCCAACATGTATTCATTGCTTAAGCACCAGATAGGTAGGTGCTCAGCATGATGCTGCAAGAGGCACAAAGAAGTCCCTGCCCTCAAGTGACTTGAAGTCTAGTTGGAAACACATTTAGAGAATGGTATGTTTCAACTATACGATCTATTCAAAAAGAATGTAAGGGGCTGGGCACAGTGGCTCACACCTAAAACAGTGTTTCTAGGGTACATAAAATACTTGTCCCTAAAAATGGCATAATTATTTTTCTGAAGTGTATTCCCTTTTTGAGAGAAGTACTTAACCTGAATCTAATTTTTTTGAGCTTCTTCAGTTCTTCCAATCCTAGCACTCTGGGAGGCCGAGGGCGGATCGTTCGAGCTCAGGAGTTCGAGACCAGCCTGAGCAGGAGTGAGACACCGTCTCTACTAAAAAAATAGAAAGAAATTAGCTGGACAACTAAAAATATATAGAAAAAAATTAGCGAGACATGGTGGCACATGCCTGTAGTCCCAGCTTCTCAGGAGGCTGAGGCAGAAGGAACGCTTGAGCCCAGGAGTTTGAGGTTGCCGTGAGCTAGGCTAATGCCACGGCACTCTAGCCTAGGCAACAGAGTGAGACTCTGTCTCAAAAAAAAAAAAGAGTTTAGGGAAGGAAGAGATCATTATGGCTTGGAATTTTCTGAAAAGACTTCTTGTGCTGGAGTTGGAGGGCAGAGAACTGACCTTGAAGTAGCCCTTGAAGGTTTGATAGGTTTGTTAGGGACCAGTGGTAAGGCGTTTGGGGTGAGGGAGGGAAAACATAAGCAGAGTCTTGGAACTTGTGGAGAAGGAAGTGGTGAGAGAGGCCTTGTGGAAGCACACACACTGAGGAAGGCTAAACTGGCTAAAATGTGTGTTCATGGTAGATGGTAGTGGAGGTAAGGTTAGGGCCAGTTTGGAAGGTTGGAACTTGATGCAAACAGGATTTATAGCTTCTTGAATCAGGTAACATTATAAAAGAGTATCTTGGGGAAACGTATGCAAGATGAATTGAAAGCCAGCGGGGGGACCCTAGAAATAGGGAGACCAACCAGGAAAGAGACTGTTCTTGTAACCTACTGAGGGCGAGGACAGGACATTTGGGAACAGTAGACTAAATGGTGGTTCCCAGAGACATTTAAAAGGAAGAAATGGTGATCATTTTTGCAGGTTAGATTTAGATCCTACAACCAAATATCCCAATTTCAAGTATTCTGTTGCATCATCCTTAGATGTTATTCAAGTATTCTGGCCATGTCAGTGTACTGATATCCTAAGTAAACTTTAGAACTACATTATACATCCAGAAGTTTCTCAAAAAATCTTTGTTTAGCCATGTATTCTGATTTTTGGTTGAGAAAATATCATCTCTCTATAACAAGGTATGAAGTAGAAGAGCCAAAATCATTCCAAGCTCATTAGCATTTTGCATCATATAGGCCAGCAACCTGGACAAGAGTCTGCCCCTTGCTGGCTGTATGACCTTAGGCAGAGTAGGAGTGAGCAGTGGGCACAGTGAGCAGTGCCCTGGCCAGAGGGGCAGCTGTGCCAGGCTGCAAGGCAGAGTGGCCTGCCACTCACCAATGCCAGGGGTCCCCATCCAGCCCAGCTCTTTATGGATATCCTGTATTCTCACTGGTTTTCAGACTTCAACTCAATGATTATAACTTTAAAACAGTGTTTCTAGGGTACATAAAATACTTGTCCCTAAAAATGGCATAATTATTTTTCTGAAGTGTATTCCCTTTTTGAGAGAAGTACTTAACCTGAATCTAATTTTTTTGAGCTTCTTCAGTTCTTCCATTCTCAAGATAAGCTTCCGGCCCACACATCAGTTTCCACCAAAAGAGGAAAAAGAACCCTATGTTCAACACTGTTTATTCATGTCCCTATGGTAGTCGTAGCTTAAGGCCTCCAAGCCTAGGTATGTTTACTTTTAAAACTCTGTTCCTGATACATAGTAAGCGCTCAGTATTTTATTGTTGTTATTGGTAGTTATTACATGGTTCCAGATCAGTTCCATATAGTCTTAATTCTACCTGGGGAGATTCCTCATAGTGCTTTGTGGGTCCTTTCGCCATGTACAAGCTTGTATTACAATTCAAGGTATTGCACTTTGGGAAAGAAGTGTTAGGTCATAAAAGGATTCTTTTTTTTTTTGAGACAGAGTCTCACTTTATTGCTCAGGCTAGAGTGAGTGCCGTGGTGTCAGCCTAGCTCACAGCAACCTCAAACTCCTGGGCTCAAGCAATCCTGCTGCCTCAGCCTCCCAAGTAGCTGGGACTACAGGCATGTGCCACCATGCCCGGCGAATTTTTTCTATATATATTAGTTGGCCAATTAATTTCTTTCTATTTATAGTAGAGATGGGGTCTCGCTCTTGCTCAGGCTGGTCTCGAACTCCTGAGCTCAAATGATCCGCCCATCTCGGCCTCCCAGAGAGCTAGGATTACAGGCGTGAGCCACCGTGCCCGGCCATATAAAAGGATTCTTAAATATGGATCATATAGAAGTGAGATTGGGGAAAGGGAAATTAGAAACAAAGATGTCTAACATCCCAATTAATTAAAAAAAATTTTTTTAAATAACATTTATGGTTTTTCTAATTATTAAAACAACACGTGCTCATTGCAGAAAACTTTACAAATAACATTTACTGAAGGAGCTTCTGTTTTTAAAACTGACACTTTCTTATTGAAAAACTTGAAAAACATAGCTTGCAGTTAGAAGAGGTACATGGGCCTCTGTGGGGCTTTGAATAGTAAAAGTGAGGATCATGAGAAAGTAATACCCGGGGGAAACAGGTCAGGATGACCTCTGACCTTTCGTCAGCTTCTCATGCTGAGTATCTAAGATCACCTCCTGTGCCTCTGCAGATAGACCAGATGACTAAAGACTGGACCCAGAAGTGGAATGATTGGCAGGCCCTCCTGGAGCATTACAGCGTGGACATCGACAGGAGGAAGGCTGGGGTGGTCATCGACTCCAGCCTGCCACACCTGATGGCCTTGGAGGATGATGTGCTCAGCACAGGTGTTGTGCTCTATCACCTCAAGGTGAGGATGGTATACTGCTTTTCTCCACTGGCCTCAGAAGTCAAGGAGGGAAAAGCCAGGGGCAGCCACTGTGTTTCTGTGAAATGACACAGATGCCACAGAGCTGCCTTCAGGTTTGCTCTCAGGAAACTGGTCTAGCTGACAAGTTGTGATGTTTTGCTTTTGCAAGTAGATAGAGTAGAAGACTGGAAGTCAGAGCAATCATTTGTTTTTCAACTGCTGTTACTATTATTCTTATATAAATTACTTTTGTTCTCTGTGCCTTAATTTCCTCATTTTAAAGAATGACGATTCTCATATTCCTTTTCCGGCTTCCTATGGCAGTTCCACTTCCTACGGCAGTGGTACAGTTATGGAGAGTGAAGTCCTAACTTCAAAATACCGTTAGTGTTCCTAAACTCTGCAAATGCAGGCTGCTCAAAGGCAGCTTTCAGAAACTAAAGGGGGAATTCAGAAGATTTGAAAGTTTTCTTCTCACATTTCCCCGCTTCATTCAACCCCAAATCAACAAAATATGCACATCCCACTTCTCCATTACTACATTTACCTGGAAAAGAAGAAGGGAGAGAGAAAGTAGATAAAGGAAGCTTAAAGCATGATGGAAGAATCCAGAGGGCTGGGGTGGAGGCGTAGAGGGGACAACATGCATCTATCTAGAAAAAAGTTAGATTGAAGTTAAGGCTTTCCAAATAGGACCTGGCTCACCTGGCTCTCTGTCACCTGGAGGGTAGTCCTCATTTCTAATTGAAGTAGTTTTGAGAGTCAGTGACTCCTGTTAGATAGTCTTGTATTCCGTGCTAATCAAATATGTCTGACTGTGGGAGGACAGTTCCTATGGATGGCAGAACAAATTTCACGTGGCCAAAATCCCTGTGCTTACTGAACATCTAATTTTGATTCTCATAATTGTCCCCAGCTGATATTTAAAAAGAACAACGAAAGAGTTTATGGGGGATTTGTAATGTGCTGTTATCCCTGGAGAAAATAGGCTCCTAATGCTGCAGAGCATATGGAAGTAAGATGTTAGCAAAGCTCATCTGTGTTCTTGGGGATAAGCCCTTAGGGAAGTTGTCAGTCTGAGCCTCTCAAACAGAAAGTTAAAAGTGGCCTATTTTCTGGCACAGTGGGCATAAATTATCTCAGTGAAAGTGCCTCAGGCAGAAGTGGTGTCTACTTTTACCCTGGCAACAGATCTAAACACCAAATGGCTATATAGGTCCTTCCATTACTCAAAACCACAAAGAGAGATTGGGAGTCAGGAAGAGACCAGATCGATTAAAATGTCAGTATTTGAGTAGAACTGATTTGATGGTATTGATTGGGTGTGGAGTGAGCAGACAAAGCTAGAAATCAAGTAGTAGAGCTTCAGATAGCAGCAGAGGGTTAAAGGACATGACTGTTAGATTGAATTGTAGACACAGAGACTAGCAATGACCTCATCTGAACATAGGATGGCTGATTTTCGTTGCTTAATACATAGTGAAGATTTTCATCCCTCCTCCACGGATTTTCATCCGTGCATTTCCAGTGGACCTGGACGATGAGATTTTAGTCTATTTCTAATCTTGACATTTTTGCATTTTATGTACCCATTTTTCTCCCTTTTTGTTTGTTTAGATATTGGTTTAGGTGATAGTATAACAGTAGTGGTCCAGGATTCTCTGTATTTTTATTTACTTCACTAACTTGGTTGTAGACCTAGAACTAGTCTCTGGCAATATCCCGGGAGCCATTTTCCCTTGGGTCACCTTGGGAAGTTCCTTGGGCAGCAAGCGGGCAGAGGGGAGGACAGATGGAGCACAGCTTACCGATACCCCGAACTTCATCCTCATAATTGCCTTTATGCCACTAATTCTCTCTGCATAAAGAGGCACATGGGGCAGAAAACACAGGCACCAACCCAGTTCTTGTTATCTGAGACACCATCACTTTTTTTGTGTGGTTTCTGCCCTGAAATCTCTGTTATGATGTGCTGTGACCTTTACCCTTTATGGAGGAATGTGCCTCATGATCACAGCTGTCTCTGAACTCAGATGAAGGGTTGTGGCCTTTTTCCCTTGAACTGCCCTCTGCTTCTGTTGACAGTGTCTGTGGAGGCTGGCATCCGTTGACACCTGTGGTCCTCAGTGGCTGAGCGGGAAAGGCTGGGCTCTGGCTATTTGTGTGTATGCAGGGAAGAGGGGCAGAGGGGGGACACAGTGAGGCCAGAGCCTCATTCATTTCTTCCAGGATTCTTCCTTCTCACAGGCTATTTTGGGGGACTGCAAGGACCTCCCTGCTATGGCTGCTGACAGTGAAACCTAGTTGGAGAACTCTCTGATCACCCTGAAAACATTAATCACTGGGAAGGTGGTATAGTGAGGTTGGAAAAACATGGGCTTTGGACCCAGAGAGACCTGAATTCTGGTCATAGCTCCCCCCTATTTGGTATGTGGGCTTCTTGGGCAATTCACCCTCTGTAAGTTTCAGATTTCTCTCTATGAAAAGGACATTAGTCTATAGTCCCAGCATTTTAGGAGGCTGAGGCTGGAGGATTGCCTGAGGCTAGAGGATTGCCTGAGGCTAGAAGTTTGAGACCAGTGTAGATAACATAGCAAGACCCGGGTTTTATAAAAAATAAAGTCAGCCAGGTATGGTGGCATGAACCTGTAGTCCTAGCTACTGGGGGTGCTGAGATGGGAGGATCCCTTGAGCCCAGGAGTTCAAGGCTGCAGTGAGCTATGATTGCACTACTGCACTCCAGCCTGAGCAAAACCCTGTTTTGCAAAAAATAAATAAGACAATACCTACATTTTGCATTGTTTAAGGATTAAATAATGATGTCTATAAAGTACTCAGCATAATGCCTGTCACATATGGAATGGTTTCAATAAATTATAAAGACATATCTAAAATCTAGCACCTCTATTGCTGCATTGCTGCCGCCTTCA
Source organism: Mirza zaza (assembly GCA_008750895.1). Lineage (NCBI taxonomy): Eukaryota > Metazoa > Chordata > Mammalia > Primates > Cheirogaleidae > Mirza > Mirza zaza. Next base: position 63,063 of record VSMD01064740.1, on the reverse strand, counting down.
AATAGGGCCATGTGGTCTTAAGCACATTTGCCATAATCCAAGGGCCAAAAGGCCTTGTCTTCTACTAACTCACTGATTTATGTATACTAACTCCAATTTCCCTCTCCTCTCTTATACTCTTTTCCAGTTCTTTTTTATTCTAGAAGTGCTTTTCTCCTATTTGTGCTTTACCCTTCTTAGAATCTGGTGTCTATTAAACTTCATCTGAGGACCAAGAAGGTAAAAATCCTGTGTTTCCATAAATCTTCAGAAAACACTTGTCTTTTTGAAACTTACTAGATCAAAGTTGGACCACGCTTAGTCCCTTGGGGGAAGTTATGGCTGCATGCCCACTTCGCCAGACTAGAGAACGTGGCTGTGGGTATTCCCTAACTTCAGGCTACGGGGCAAAATGGAGTTTGCCAAAGCTTGCTGGACTTTGCAAGTGGCTGGTGTTGCTTCGTCATATTTTTTTTTTTTTTTTTACCCCTGGCTTCTCAGGGGCTCCCTGGGCTGCAGAGTAAGTAGGAGGGAGGGTCAGAGCAGCTGGGGCCAAAGTTAGGAAGTGGCACAGAAAAGGCTGAGATGAGAATGGGAGGACAGTGATAACACTCGACTGTGGAGTCTCCTTTGGGGGCAAGGCTGTGTCCTTTTATAGTCTCATAAAAATGGCTTTTTTTTTTCCCCTGTAGGAGGGGACAACAAAAATAGGAAGGAGTGACTCAGACCAGGAACAGGACATTGGTAAGTGGCAGAGAATATGAGTCTGACACTTGGGGCAAGTATTTGTGCCTGAAAGGTTTCTTCAGAGGAATCTTATGCTCTGAGAGGAGGGAATTTTTGAAGTATTATATTAAGGATCTGCTTCTCTCTCTGCTGCTGGGTTTTGGGTCTGGGATGTGATAGAAGACTCACACAGTGGGAGGATTTCAGGTCTAGGTAGTTTCAGGTGGTGGCTTTTCCTGTCTTGTGGTGGGAGATCTTCAAGATGTTGGATTCTGATCCTACAGAAAAAATGGAAGGGATGTTTTCCTGGGTTGTCCCCTGACCTGAGTGACCACTGTCTCTTCTGCAGTCCTGCAGGGTCAGTGGATTGAAAGAGACCACTGCACTATCACCAGTGCCTGTGGGGTAGTCGTTCTCCGGCCTGCCCGGGGGGCCCGCTGCACAGTCAATGGCCGGGAGGTCACCGCCTCCTGCCGTCTGACCCAAGGTAGGACTGTCTACAGCCCTGTTTGTACCAGGTTGAGTGATGGACCAGCTCTAGATTCAGGGGCCCAGAGAGTTCAGTGAAGCAGGCTTTAAAGATGGATCACTCAGCCTCTGCACCCAGAGATCTGAAGATTTTCTAAAGTGATCCTTTTTCCTTAAATGAGCCCCAATTCCAGAGCCCCTGGAAGAATGTGAAGAATGACTCTCTGAAATTTGTACCTGTGTTCATTATCTCTGTGTCCTTGGGAAAGGCTCTGAGCCTCACTCTCCTCATCTGTAAAATGGAGGTGATAATAGGATCATTGTGAGGATTGAATGAACCTTATCCACATATAGTTCTTAACAGTATGCTTGGCATTTAGTAAACACCCATTGTCATTATTTCTGTCACTATCACTGCTATTAATCTGTTCACATTCTGTTTCCTTTGGGACTGAGCTTAGATTCCTCCTCTTCCATGAAGCTTTGCCTGATTACTCTACCCGGAACTCATCTTGTTTTTGTTTTGAGTACTAGAGCTCCTCTTGTCTATTTTATTAATTCAATATGTATGCTGTGAGTTATATTATCACTCAGCTAAATGATCGATTATTGAGGGCATGACTCTGTCTCACGGAACAGTGTCCTGTACATAGTATGTATTCAAAACATGATCTGTTTATTCTCATTTGCCTCTGTGCTACAGGTGCTGTCATAACTCTGGGGAAAGCACAGAAATTTCGATTCAACCACCCAGCAGAGGCTGCTGTCTTGCGGCGGCGAAGGCAGGTTAGCACAGTTGTGTTTTCTAGGTTGTTGCTGGCCTCCCTGTTTCTCCTTTTTAGAAGAAAAGCTTGAGCCTTATCTGGTTCTTTTGGGCTGGGAGTGATGACAACAGCCTCGCTGTGCTTGCTTTCCCATTCCAGGTTGGAGAGGCTGTTGGTGGCAGTGGCTCTTTGGAATGGCTGGACTTGGATGGAGATGTCACTGCTTCCCGCCTTGGTCTCTACCCTTTGCTTTGGAAGGAAAGGTGAGAAACAGCTGCTCATACTGATGTGGAACCACTGGGTTTGCTTCTCAGTCCATTACAACATGGAGCAGGGAGGTGGTTAGTGTAGCAGACAAGATCTGAGGTGAGGTCTGATCTGAATCAGTGCGATTTGAAAATGCTAAACTAGCACCTGAGTTTGTAGTTGGCAGGGAAGTGGTCTTGGCCCTCATTCATTTCCTCTGGTATTTCAACTTTCTTCATCACCTAAAGAGGTACATTATTTGATATTCCTATGGCCACTTTCTTGTCGCAACAAGATATAACTGTGATGTATTTGCAGATATCTTTGATACTGATTCTGAATTTGCCTGCCTGTATCTCTCTTTAAATTCTGGCCTGCCTAGTGTGAGCTCATAGTGTATGTCAGTTAGCTTCCATAACTGAAGACTTCCTCTGAGTTTTTAAAAGATAGTGTGTGACTGAGAATCCTTTTTTCCCCTCATAACCAAGAATCCGGACTGATCCATAAGAGAGAGGGGCAGGAACTATTGGAACAATATGAAAATATCTTGGGGTTCTACCCTTTCGTACCCATTTCACCTGCTCTGTGACTAAGGCATTTAGTCAAGAGTTTGATGTGTGATTGTTGGTAACTACTTTATTACTTCATAGTCATACGTCATCCACTTCTACATAGAACCCCCTTCCCAGATCTAGATGCCTTGTAGGCTGGGTGCTGGGAATCCTTCTCTTCCCATTAGTCACATAACCTCTGCCTTAGGGAGTTCTTGTAGGACATGGTACCTGTGATGTCACTGACATCAGGAGCTGCCGTGCACCTTCTGCACAGGGTTCTTGGTAGAGTTATGGCCCATGGTCCCTTGGTTCCTTCAGAGGGATCTGGTGCTCTTTCATCAGACCAGCAGCATTTGATGGCAGATGAAGAAGACAGTCTTGGGTCTGAACTTGGTAGTGAAGGATGTTGGTTACAGGAACAGAAGTGCTCTGATTTGGGGAGCATGAACAGTGGGGCAAGTCCTCACAAGAGTTCTGCTGAGGGTTGAAGGACACTATGACAGAAGTTTAATGGAGGAGGGTCCTAGTGCCGAGAGCTCTATGGGATGAAGGGTAAGTCAGAAGAGGTGACATAGGATAGAGAGTATCATGGCCAAGGCAGACTCAGGACTGAGGCTGGAACTTTTGCTTTATCAGAGTGGCCCTCCCTTTTTGTAGTGAAGTCAGGAGATGCTGTGTTAGGTAAAGTTTGTGTTGGGAAGACTCACTGAAGATCTTTTTTTCCCTGACAGTTCAGAGTTTTACGGAAAATACTGCAACTTAAAGAGCCATGGATGTGGAAGAGATATATTGCAATTGGACAAAACTGGTCTACATCCTGGCTGTACTACATAAAAGCTGTGTGACAGCCTGAACAAGAGCAAGACTCCGTTCCTACAAAAAATTGAAAAATTAGCTGACTTTGGTGGCACACACCTGTAGTCCCAGCTACTTGGGAGGCTGAGGCAGGAGGATCTCTTGAGCCCAGGAGTTTGAGGTTGCAGTGAGCTATGATGATGCCACTGCATTCTAGCCCAGGTGACAGAGCAAGACGCTGTCTCAAAACAAAAAACTGTGTGACCTTAGGCAAGTCACAGAATCTCTGAGCCTGTTTTCTCATCTCTGAAAGAAGGATATTACCATCTCTTTTCCAGGGATTCTTATGACAAGGATTGAAAGAGCAAATGTATGTGTGCAATGCTGACAACACCCCACAGCCCCCACTGCTGGGAGGCTCTGAGGAGAAGCTGCCCAGGAAGGCTGCTGCCTTTTCTCTTTTCTATCCTCTGTTCTCAGCTCAGCTGACCCATCTACCCTACAGCGCACTGTGGTCTCCTCTTGCCTTTTAAAAGTCTTGTATGACTCTCTAGCCCCATGAGCACTGACATGACCTTTCAGAAACACCAAGAATGTGCCCTTTCATTCAGTGAGGACAGAGAAGGATTTCAGAATCAAGTCTCTCCCACCCACTGCCTCCACTGTTCAGCCCCAGTACTGGGAGCCTGTAGGCCGGGCTGGCCCTGCCCAGCTACCATAGCCAGCATCTGTGTGCCAGGCCCTGGTGGAAGTGGTGTGGTGATTGCCCAATCACTCAAGCCTGTGATTGGGCAAAATGACCAGGTGGAGGAACCAGTAAGAGCAGAGAAAAATGCACATTGCCAGCTGGGCTCCCAGTCTGGATTTGTAGCTGTGTGTCTGTGAGTCTCTCCCTCTGCTCTCAGATGGCCTTGGCTCCAAAGCCTCTTCTTCCCTCATTTCTCTTGTTGTAGGAGCATTCATGGGGCCTACAAAGCTGGAGCTGACTCCAGAGCTGGGGCAAACTGGCTAGTCTGCTCTCCTTTGTTCCTTGCTGCAGTAATCTGGACCAAAGAGGAATTTGTCCTTGAATATCATTGCCCATGTTCTTGGCATTTTCCCATTTGGAATTTTAGGGGCTTACACTTAAGTGCCTAGAGCCTGGGAGACACTATTGCTGCTGCTGCTTCTGCCACTGTTGCTTTAGTAGGTAGATCCTGCTGCATTTTGCTGCAGAAGCTGCCAGACCCTTAGGCAGCGGAGGAGGGCTGTGGAAAGAAGAAGAGGGAGGGTGTGCAGTGGAGTCCTGGCAGCAGGTGACCAGGAAGCAGCTGGGGGAATGCTGGAGCCACCGAAGATGAAGGGCAGTCATCTGATAGAGACAGGGGTCTCTTGGCTGGCAGGTAAATGAAGACTTGCTCTTTGTAATCTACCCAGACATGTAGCATAAGGTTGCTATTTCCTTTTTCACTTGCTTTCTGGGAATTTGACTAATGTGCTTAGCAGAGGGAGCCATTCTGTCTGACTGTTGCATCTTGGGTGATCACTCCAGACAGCCTCTCCTTGCAGGTTCCAGCATTGCTATGAGGGAAACTATATCATAGCTGCCAGTTTCCCAGAGGAGAGGTAGAGGGAATGCTCTCCTAGGGAGAAGCAAATTGTAAATCTGAAGGTTGGGGAGACAGCCAGAGAAGGAAACTAAGTGATCTCAGGAAATTCAAAATAAAGGTCCCCTCCCTGCCTGTTGCATCTGGTGGTCTGTGGGTCTTGGCTGGGTTTCTCTAGGACCCTCTGATGGGCTTGTGTTTGTAATTCAGCCATTTCTGTGGTCAGACAAAATTTGGATCAGTATACAGGCATGGTACATATAAATAGATGTACAAAATGTTTCCCATTAACTGTTTTTTCTATTTTTTTGGCATTAACTGATTTTCTATTCCAGTTGCTATCCCTAGCCTTCTGCCTCACATGTGATAGAGGGTACCTTTCTCCTTTATGTTTGTTACAACTGTATGTATTTGGCCTTTTGCCACAGCAGTCGGCACCAATCTTCCGCCGAGTACTCCTGCTCAAGTATCTGGGCTTGTCTTTGTCCTTGGACCCGTTGCAGATTGAATCACCTCACAGCCTCCCTCCCAGGGATGGGATGGCAGTTGTGTCAGCTCCCACTCCCACCCCCCAATCTACCTGTTCCACCCATCTCTCTCCAGCCATCCATCTTTCACTGTCCTCCCAAGGCTGCATTTTGAAATCTTAACTTCTTCTAAGACAGGGGTGGCAAACTTTTTCTGTAGAGGGCCAGACAGTATTTTAGTCTTTGTGGGCCATATGGTCTGTGCTGCAGCTACTCAACTTTGCAAGTGTGGCAAAGCAAGTGTGCAAAAGCAGCCTTGTACAATACATAAATGAATGGGTTTGGCTGTGTTCCAGTAAAACCTTATTTATAAACACAGGCAGCAGACCAAATTTGACCCACAGGCTCTAGTTTCCACAAACCTCTGCTTTATTTTTGAATATTTTTTATTTTTAATTTTTTTTTTTTTGATACAGGGTCTTGCTCTATGACTCAGGCTGGTAGGCAGTGGCACCATCATAGCTAACTAGCTAACTGCAACCCAACCTTGAGGTTTAAGGGATCCTCTTGCCTCAGCCTCCCAAGTAGTTGGGACTACAGGCATGCACCTCCTGGCTAATTTTTCTATTTTTAGTAGAGATGGGGTCTTGCTATGTTGCTCAAGCTGGTCTTGAATTCCTGGACTCAAGTGATCCTCTCACCTCGGCCTCCCAAAACTCTAGGGTTATAAGCACGAAATGCTGTGCCACTGTGCCCAGCCTGGACTTCTGCTTTGATACTCTCTGTGATTTCATTCTGCTCTAGAAAGTGGTGACTCTCCTAAAAAGAGTGAATCCCTTGTAGCACACTGGCCGTACTGCCTGAGGTCTGGTTCTAGCATCAAACCCCTAAGTGAGCCTCTTCAAGCCTTTTGAGTCATGATGTTCTGGGATTGCAGAGGGCTGAACGCTGGATGAGGCAAGTCTGATTCTGGCTTTTTTTGTTAGCCTCTAGCAGATTCTGACTCTTCCCAACCACTTCCCTCCCATGCCCACCCTGGAGTGATCATGCAGCTGGCTCCTTTAGAAACCGGGATGATAGGGCTGCAGATACCTTGCAGAAATAAACATTTGAGGCACTTGCATAGAAGACTACATGTGACCCCAGGGAAAGGTCAGCAATTAGTTAGAAGCTGTCAGTTTTCAGAAGAAGCCTCTGACTCATCGGTAGTCATACAGGGACCCTGTGGCAGAGTAAGGCATGACTAGAGTCTAGAATTCTTTGTAAACTTTTTATTATGGACAATTTTGAATACAACACAAATTATCAATTCTTGGCTAGTCTTACTTCATTTTTATCCACACTCACTTTCCCCTATTCCTGTCCACTGGATCTAGACAAATTCATGACATACTTCACCAGTAAATGCTTCAGTATTGTGTCTGAAAGATATGGCAGAGTCTGAAACTCTTGATTCTATTCCAGGGCTTGTTTGGTGAGGACAGCCCTTGAGTGGAGACCAGCTCTCCTCTGGGTCTCCTGCCACACACAGGTGTAGTGTGCATGTAAATTCTCTCCCCCCTGGGTCGGCTGCCTCTTACTGCCAGGTCACAGAGGATTTCTGTTTCAGGGAATGAAGGTGCAGTAGTAATCTCTGAACATGTAGGGAAGAATTTCCGTTCCCATAGGTTTTTTTTTTTTTTTAATTTTTTTTTTTTTTTTTTTTTGAGACAGAGTCTCGCTGTGTTGCCCAGGCTAGAGTGAGTGCCGTGGCGTCAGGCTAGCTCACAGCAACCTCAAACTCCTGGGCTCAAGCAATCCTTCTGCCTCAGCCTTCCCAAGTAGCTGGGACTACAGGCATGCGCCACCATGCCCGGCTAATTTTTTCTATATACATTATTTGGCCAATTAATTTCTTTCTATTTATAGTAGAGATGGGGTCTCGCTCTTGCTCAGGCTGGTCTCGAACTCCTGAGCTCAAACGATCCGCCCACCTCGGCCTCCCAGAGAGCTAGGATTACAGGTGTGAGCCACCGCGCCCGGCCACCGTTCCCATAGTTTTTTGGAGTTTCTTCTCTACTTGGTATTTCTAGCAGACTTTTAGAAGATACCTTTTTATTCTTTTTTTAAAGAACAAAAAGTCTTTTTTTTTTTTAGACAGAGTCTAACTCTGTTGCCTGGGCTAGAGAGCTGTGGCATCAGCCTAGCTCACAGCAACCTCAAACTCCTGGGCTCAATTGATCCTCCTGCCTCAGCCTCCCAAATAGCTAGGACTACAGGCATGTGTCACCATGCCCGGCTAATTTTTTCTATATATTTTTAGTTGGCCAATTAATTTCTTTCTATTTTTAGTAGAGACAGGGTCTTGCTCTTGCTCAGGCTGGTCTTGAACTCCTGACCTTGAGTGAGCCTGCCTCGGCCTCCCAGAGTGCCAGGATTACAGGCATGAGCCACTGCGCCCATCCAACAAAACTTCTTAATTTTGATCAAAAAATAATTTTGTGTCTTTTTAAAAACAACTTTCCTAGTGATTTTCCTAACCAAAATGAACTTGTGTTCCTCCTAAACCCACAAATCTAAGAATATGCCAGTTTAATGACAGCTCTCCCCTACTACACTGTGACATCACGAGCTGCCTGTGACACCATGCCTGTTTGTCCCAAGTTGCCAGAAGTCCAAAGCCTTCTCTGCCCGGTTGAATTCAGGGGCTGTCTTGGAGGGGCTTAGACTGCCACCAGTTTGTCTTGAGCTTGGTTTGCATTTCTTCTTGGGTAACCCCGGACACTTCTGTGACAGGAGAGTGCTTGAAGAGCAATGTGACAAGGACCATCAGCCACCAAGGGATGGAGAAACGTCCCACAAGGCCCAGATTCAGCAGCAGCAGTGCTATGTGAACGATTTGAGGCAAGAAATCCTAGCAGGACAGATTAGAGCTGAGAAGGAACTGGAATTTGACCAGGCTTGCATCAGCCAGCAGATTAAAGAAAGTAGGTACCCACCATTAAAGTGTCTGCCTCGCCTTCTCATTTCTTCCTTTTCATGCTGCCCCAGCCTTCTGTATTCTCTCCTTTGTTTTCTTTGTGATATGATGGAACCTTTGGTATTAGGTGTTCTTTCCCATCTTTCAGAGATGAGAGGCTCTTACAGAGGGGTTGGAAGCAAGAATAAGGAAGCTAACTTCCTTATTGTCCCTCAGAGTGGGGGGCCTCCTACTCACTCCACTTGCACGTTTGTCCATGCCTTGCTGCCTGCCCTAGCATGTGCCCACTCTTGTGCTAAGGCCCCGTAGCCCTGCAGCCGTCATCCTGCCACATCGCCCTGGCCAGCTCTTTCACTCCACACAGGTCTAGCCATGGCCCAGAGGTGCCTGAGTCCAGGCAGCCACAGGCAGGGAGGAGGGTGCTGACCTTCTCTCTCGGTGTTTTTGGTTCTCAGATCAGCAGTGGCTGCTCAGAGAAGAGACCTGGCTGGCTAGCTTGCAGCAGCAGCAGCAAAAAGATAACCATGTAGCAGAGAAAGAAGTTGAGGCATCTGTGGCACCTGATGTCTGGCTTCAGACAGATCCTGAGAATCAACCATCCCCACTTGTCCAAAGCCAGAAGAGGGTGGTACAACTGCAGCTCCTACGGAGACATGCTGTTCGAGCCGCAGAACGGAATGCCCGACGAAAAAGTGTCTCATTCCAGCTAGAGAGAATCATCAAGAAGCAGAGATTGCTGGAAGCCCAGAAGAGACTGGAGCAGCTCAGGGCATTGTGCTGGCTGCAGGATGACAGCACACAGAAATCCCCATACTGGGTCCCGAGCCCTGACGCTACTCTTCCAGTGCCTCGATGTAGAGGCAGATCAACAAATTGCAGTTCTTTGAGCCGCCGAAGGCTCTGCAGCCAGCGCTCACCCCAGCTACACAGGTACAGCCCACGGGTATTCACCTGGAAGCACTTGGCTAAAGCGTATAACATTGTTGCCCAGGCAATGTTCTTTACTCCCCAGTGCCTCAGTTTCCTCCATCTGCGAAGTGAGAGACAGGTGTACTTCTCTCTCCCTCATCACTTTTCCCTCCTCTGGCTACTCCTCTTCCTTCTCTGTATATCTTTTCAGACTCAGGCTTCTCTCTTATTCCTCACCCTCAGAGTAGTGATTCTGGCCTCTTCGATGCTGTCTTCTGAGTAAGGCTGTCAGCCTGATTTTTCATCTGCTTGTTAGACCTGGACTTCCCATATATAGACCTGGACTACCCATACCCAGTATGTCTTGCATATCCCACCTCAGTCTCCTCCTGCTTCAAACAACACTTCTTCATTCCCACACTGCTTCCTGCTCCCTTCTCCTTGCCCTGCACTTTAAGTCAGCTTCCTGGCCCCACCTCCCACTTGGTGAGCGAGTATATCTTTTTGACTACCAGGTTCACGTTAGGATCATCCTTATTTCTTTTCTCCATCACTGCTTACATGCAGTAAAGGTGCAGTAAAGGGGAGCAGGGAGGATATGTTATCTCTCAAACTCCTTGGACCAGAGGCCTGTGTCTTAGATCTTTTTATATCCTCAGGGCCTCTGCAGGAGGTTCACAATTGATGTCTGTTGGCATTGTTTGCTTACCTCTCTGGTCTTCAGGGTAGTAGGTGGGCTTTTTTAAACCTTTTTATTGTGAAAAAATTTTAAACATGTGCAAGGGTGAGAGAATAGTACACTTATCACCCGTATTTAGCAATTATCAGGATTTGCTACACTTGCTATGTCTCCCCATCTTCCTGCTTTGTGATGTATTTTAAAGCAACTCTTAGACATCATGTGATTTTAGTTCTATATTTTTAAGTATACACCTTTTAAAAATATGAATTTTCCTTATTAGCATAATATTATTATCACAACTACCAAAATTAAGATTACTTGATATAATCTAAAACCTAGGACACATTAAAATTTCTTTGGTTGGGCCAGGTGTGGTGGCTCACACCTATAATGCTAACAATTTGGGAGGCCAAGGTGGGAGGATTGCTTGAGGTCAGGAGTTTAAGCCCAGCTTGAACAACACAGTAAGACCCCATCTCTTAAAAAAAATATATCAGCTGGGTGTAGTGGTGTGTGTCTGTTATTTCCAGCTACTTAGGAGGATCGCTTGAGCCCAGGAGTTTGAGGTCATAGTGAGCCCCACTGCACTCTAGCCTGGTCAAGAGAGCAAGACCTTATCTCCAAAAAAAAAAAAAAAAATCTCTAATTGCCTCAGAAAATCTCTATTGATAGTTGGTTTTTCAAATCAAGATCCAAGATTTACACACTGCATGTGATGTCTTTTAGGTTTCTTTTAATCATTCTTTTTGTTTTATTTCTTCATATTATTGAATATGAATATTATTAAAGTGGATCAGTTCTGTAGAATGTACCACTTTATAGACTTATCTTTAGATGCGTCATAATATTATTTAAATTGTTCCTCTATTCTCATATTGCCTATCAATTGGAAAATTTCCCTAAAGCTATGATTAGATTCAGTTCAATGTTTTTATAATAGAAAGAGATTGAGGGCTGGGTATTGTGGCTCACACCTATAAACCTAGCAATCTGGGAGGTCTGAGAGGGGAGGATCGTTTGAGGTCAGGAGTTTGAGACCAGCCTAAGCAAGAGCGAGACCCCATCTCTACAAAAAGTAGAAAAATTAGCTGAATATGTTAGCACACACTTGTAGTCCTAGCAACTAGGGAGACTGAAGCAGGAGGATTGCTTGAGTCCAGGAGTTTGAGCTACAGTGAGCTATAATGATGCTACTGCACTCTAGAATGGGACCCTGTCTCAAAACAAAACAAAAACAAAAAATTGAGGAACAGGGTGTACCTGGGACCTCTCAGAGAGCCAGGATCATAGTCCACATTTACCTATTGTACCTATAGAGCTTTTCTCTGGCTTTGCAGTCTGAGAGACAGTAACATGGGCCTGGTTTTTGATGTCTTTCAGAGCAAACTAAGTGGAAATTTGTATTCCTTCGGTCAGCAGGAAGTAGGGGACCTCTTATTTCTTCTGAGATGGCTTTCCTTATCTCCACAGTGTTTTCCCGAATTTGGATCCCTCCACCATGTCACCACCTGTGCCTGACCCCACTCACCAAATATCAGAGAAAACACCATCAGAGGAGTATTTGCCACGGGCTGCTGCTTACCCTCCAAGGACAGGGCGTGTTTGCAAGAATGGCCTCCGTTCCTCAGGCCCAGGGAAGCCCTGTGCAGCCAGAGGAGCCTCGGCCAGTAGGGGATCCTCAGCTCCAGACACTTACCTCACTGTGAGCCCCGAGTCTGTTGGCATCCAGGAAATGGATAGAGTGGGTAAGCAGCCCCATTGGATGGTGTCCCAGAGCTTAGCATCCCGGAGCCAGTCAGCTCACAAGCTAAAGCCAAGGGATGAGCCAAAGACCCTCACCCCTACCACCCAGATCAGAAGAGCTAAGGGACTAGCAGGCCCTGGCCACATACAAGCTGGGTGGCGAGAAGAAGGGAACCTTGAGACCCACAAGGCTGCTAAGGGAGCCACTTGCAGTTCCCTATATCCTCAAGGACCCAAGCAGACAGCTGTGCATGGAAAGGCAGCCAAGACTTCTTGGGCACGATACAAACCACCTTCTTCAAGCAAGGCATCAAAAAGGCATCAGAGGGTATTGGCAGCTAGGGTCAGAGACATTGCAAAAAAGTCCTCTCATTTGCCTCATGGCAGTCCTTTGAAGAGACAACATAGTGCAGGGGACCTGGACACCATGGCCTCACTCAGAGATTCTAGCCCAGTTGTATTCTGTGTAAGGAAAAAAGAAGATGATTTATCTGACACAGATAGCAATTACTCAGAGGATTCTCTCTCCTGTGTCTATTCCAAAGCCCCAAAGGAGCCACTGAAGCCAGAGGACCCTCAGGGGAAGAAGTGGAATCTCCCAGAGCCAGAGAACTCTGAAAGTGACGACAGCCAAATATCTGAGGACTCACTGACTGAAAAGGAGTACCAAAGCCCAAACGAGAGCCCAGGGGGCAGTCATCCCCCCAATCATGGCCAGCCCAGGATCAGAACTAGAACCTCTGTGAGGGGCTTCACCGTGCCCTCAGACAGTGTCCTACTTGCACAAGCTCACAGGAGCTGTGATAGCCTGATTGATGCTGGGGGGGATCTGGAGGAAGACCAGCAGGAAGAGCCTTTTTTTGGTTCAGCTGGTGAGATACCCACAGAGACTTTTTGGCGCCCGCAGAACTACAGTCTGCCTATAGTGGACCAGGAGGCAATGTGCAGGCTTGATTCCATCGACCATAGGGCAGGAGCTAGGCTGGATGCCATCCTGCCAATAAGCAGCTCATTTTACCTTGATGCCCCGTTCCACCCCCATTATGAGCCCTCTGAGTCAGAGGTGGAGCCCAGCTGCTCTGAACGAGCCAACCCTCCCCAAGACATGCAGCTTTCAAGAGACAGCCCATTGATGTCCATGGATTCCTGGTTTTCCTGCAACTCTAAGGTCAACCCCAGCAGCCCCCCAGGAATAGTGGGTTCTTTATGTCCAAGTCCTGATGTACAGGAATTTCAGTCCTGTGATGAGGAGAGGACTGGATACTGGCTAAATATTGAAGAACTAAAGCCATCAAGTATACAAACAGTCCTGTCATACAGCTCCAAACTGCCCCAAGGCAGTACTGAGCTACCCTGTAGTGCAAGAGATGAGGACACAACCTCTGCTTCTGGTACATCAAAGCTGTCGCTCTGGGGAACTCAAAGTTGTCTTCAACAAGGAGCTGATGGCACCTCCCAGGGCAGAGGTATTCCTGACACAGCCCAGCAGGGCAGCTCTGAAGTATCCCACAGTTCTAGTGTATCAGGTGTGCCAACTGCCTCTGCTACCTCATTCACTGATGTAGGCATCGCCCAGGAAAGGGATTGGGCTGCCCTTCAGCAAAAGTATCTTCTTGAACTCTCTCATCCTGGTTTGGAGGCCATAGAGGAGGCCAGGCCAGCTTTCCTCTGCCTTGAGGAGGACTCTGGTTCCCTGACCCAAGCTTCTGGCAAAGGAGGAGATACTGTATTGCCAACAGGTCCTCGGGTATCTGGCAGTCTGGATTTTAATAACTTTCCAATCTGTCTATCCAAAATCAGGCGTGTGAGAGCAGAGAAAGAACAGGACAGTTTGAGTGCCAAGTTAGAAGGTACTTCAGATTTCTTTAGCACTAGTGAGAAAGAGATGAGTTATAATGAAACTTATTCAGCAGACTTAGAATCATTGGCTTCTGGATCTATGAAGGCACAGGTCTTTTCAGAAGAGAACGAAATACCAAATTCCATGATAGAATCCTGTGAAGTCAAACAGAACAACTTGCAAGAGTGCTTTCAGGGTAGCAGGAAACCTGAACTTAAGACTTCCTCTGATGAGTATTTTTTCCAGAAGAGCACTTGTCACAGTACTGTCACCATAGCCACCAAAGCAAACCATCCACCCCAAGGCTGGGCTCCTCTCAGGAAAAATAGTGTAATCCCGCCAAGGCAATTAAGTCCTAACAGCCACTGTCCCCTACAGGAAGAAAAGGCAGATTGCCAGGGGGGCACTAGGGAAGTAGTTGAAAGACACACAAATATTTCCATTGCCTTTCCCTCAGGTCCAGAGCTATACCTCCACTCTGCTCCCTGGACTCCATTCCCATCTTCCCTGCAGCCGCCTGCCTTGGAAACATTCTATGTGACCAAAAGCAGGGATGCCCTCACAGAAACTGCCTTAGAGATTCCAGCTTGCAGAGAAGCACGGGTGCCTTCCCCACCCGCTAGGGAAGCCTGGGGCTTTGGTCCCCACCTAGTCCTTCAAAATGCTTATTTGAAGAATAATTTGCCAGTGCTGTCACAAAACCAGAATTCCCACATTGCCTCGTCTCAGTGGGTCACAGCAGAGAGGCCAGTTGATCTAAACACCAAGGAAGTTGTCAGAGAATTAGGGAAATGCTCTGGAAATATTAAAGAAGAAAGCCATAATTCAGTTTATTTTTTTGTTGCTCAGAACAGACCTTTTCTCCCTTCTGCCAGCACAAAAGTGCGTGAATTTGAAAATCAAGTTGGAATTTTGAATATAAAACATGGTCTTGAAGCACTTGAGGGAGAAGAGGCCACTTCCTCAGATAGTTTGGGGTCTGGGAAGCCTCTCCTCCTCATTTGTGAATCTGAGGCCAGTGGGGAGGAAGAGCAGGGTCAGAGTACAGTTCTAAGGCCGATCCGGGTCTGTGATGTAAAGAGACAGTTCCCTTCTGGGGCCAGGTCTGATTTCATCTGTAAAATCATCAGTTTAGGCCTTGAGAAGGACATGCCAGGGGAAACTGCTGTTTCTTTGGAGTCTAGATCAGTACGTCACAGAGTAAGCAGCCCAGTGATAGTGGCTGAGGATGAGTGTCCAACGTGGGAAGGGAAGAACGAAACTGGGCTGCTTGGAAAAGCTCTTCATCCCCAAAATAGCTCAGAAGAGTTTAAGCTCCCAGGGACAGAGTCTACACATGAAAGATTCCAGTTAGTTACATGCTCTCGTGAAAGAAACCCCAGTGAATGCAAGGGCCCTGGAAAGTCACAAGAAATGTTAAACCCCAAAGAAGAACCTTCTGGAAAGGAACAGAATAAAAGGGTTAATGGTGCTGATGAAATGGCGAGGCTAATTAGGAGTGTCATGCAGCTGGAAAATGGCATCTTAGAAATTGAATCCAAGCAGGTAAAGCAGCTTCATGCTTCCCATACACCAGGAATCAATAAGTTTGTGTTCCAGGACCAGAAGGATCAGAAGACTGACCATGTCCTTAGGACAGCCAGCTTTGGAAACTGTTTGTCCTTCAAGGGTCAGCCATCTTCTCCAAAACAGACAGATGATGTCATCTTTAGGGGTGGTGAAGCCAGAGAAATGGAGGTTAACAGTAGCATTGGGAACAAACCCAAGGTCCAGAAAATCACCCCAAGCCCCTTCGTGTCAAGGGAATGTGTACGAGAGAGTAGATCTGTGAGAGGGCAAACCCACTCATCAAAGTTAGACAGATCCACCAAGGACGTGTGTGATTCTTTAGGGACATGCACAACTCACAGAGAGTCCCCCAACACTTCACTTCACCCAAGGAGAATGCAATCATTAGCTAGAGCTCTGCCATTGCAGCCCAGTCCGGAGAGTTCTTCTGAGAATGATAGCGAGTGGGTAAAGGCATCAGCAAGCCTCAAAGGGCAGCCTTGGGGCTTAGGGAGTCTTGAGGAATTGGAGACTGTGAAAGGTTTTCAGGAAAGCCAAACTGCTGAACACATAAGTAGTTCCACGAGAAAGGAGCCAAAAGCTCAAGGCAGAGTTGAAATGGCCGTGCAAGGGGGAGGGAGCCTACAGGAGGAGGAAAATGAGACGGTCTCGTTGACTCGAAAACTTTGTAGTCTAAGTCAGCTTTATATGGACACGTTTTTCAGCCAGGAGACTGTCTGCCCATTATCGAGCCAGACAGACCCCTCTACAGCTTCTCCCCAAGACCTGGAGAATACCTTGCCCTTGATTTCTCCAGGTCTGCCAATAAGCTGTCTTCATGATTGTGATGCTGTAGACATCTCTTCAGTTGACTTTGTGCTAGATCCCACAATGTTGAAAATTCTTAATAGCCCTTTGGTAACTGGAGTGGAGCTTCAAGACCAGAGTGGAGAGACCAGAAGCCACAGCCCTCAGGGAAACGTTGGAGGAGGCTCTTCCATGGCATATGCTGCTCCCCGTGAGTCTCTGATATCCATGGCCCTGGGATCTCACTGTCAGTCTGGTACACCAGAGAGCACCGAGGCCAGGATATCAGCAAGGACCAGCCCCCAAGACCAAGGAGGGGACCTCAGAGTTGCCTCTATGGACTTGAGTACCAGGGAAGGTTTTGCTTCTGAAGCTGAAGTAGCTGTACGAAAAAAAATAAGAGCCAGTTCCCTGAGCAGGATCTCTAGCCAGCTTGAGAAAAGGGTCAGCTTCTCCTTAGAAGATGATGATGACCAGAGTACGGAGGCAAGGCAGAAGGCAGAGGAGGAGGCCAAGGTCCTCAGACATAGCAGCAGTACTTCCTTAGCACCTGTTTCCCTGCCGAGGGTACCTACTCCGGAGGCCAGGTTGTTGGAGCCCTCTGTCTATGCATCCATGTGCCTGGCTATCTTGGAGGAGATCAGACAGGCAAAGGCCCAGGGAAAGCAGCTTAATGACCTTGTGTCTGGGGAGACAGTCTTTCCTTATCGTGAAACTTTACTAGAACTCAAATGTTCTTCAAGGGCTGCTGGCAGGCCTCAGTGTACACAAATGGACCATTCAGAGTCAGACGGGACCAGGAGTGAGAGTGAAGCACAGGGGTCTCATGGGGCTTCTCTCTCTGCTGAACCAGGATGTCTGTCAGTTGATAAGAGGAAAGTCCAGGCCACACCTCTCTCTGCAGACAGCTTTCAACCTCCACCTCCACCTAACACTGAAATTGACAGAGAGCCACGGCATCCCATGCAAGCTCCCTCCCATGGTGCCTCTGCTTTGGGCAGAAGACATATTACTGGAGAACTGGGACATTTCCTGGGAGCTTGCAAACAGGTCACATGTCACTCTGGTTCTTTTGAAATCATAGAGAAAGAAACAACCAGAACATCTTCCTCTGCTGATCCTTTGGCCTCAGACAGTCTTCTTTCTTCAGCAGCTGTGGAGGGAGACAGGAAGGCAATATCAGAGGAAGTAGTGGTTGCCTTATCTTCTCAGGCCCCATGTGACGATCTTGGAGTGATTCTGTGTGGGCGAAGTCAGCCAGCTGCATGGGAGACTGCAGAGGGCATGCCCCCTGGCAGTAGGTACAGCAGCCCAGAGCACCAGGAACCTAGAACTCTAGAAGCCACATATGGAGGAGGTTCGGATGACTTCTTATTGACTGCAGAGGGAAAAGAAACAGCCCAACTTGAAAGTCAGTCTGTGATCTGTGATGCTCAGAATTCTACAAGTCTCTCTTCTAAGCAAGACCATGTCCAAAGCCTTGAGGCTTCCATTGGCTTAGAAGAAGGGAGGGCAAGTCTCAAACAAGGTACTGTTCTGCCTGAAACCATGAGAAGGGTTGAGCTGGGAGCTCCTGCACAGCAGCACGTGAAATGGAAGGGAAGTATTGTGTCTGGGCCGACAGAAGCCTGCAGGGCTGGCAGCAAACATCCCAGGCCAACTTCATTTCCAGATCAAAGACCTAGCCCAAATCCTGGGGGAGTTAGGGAGGAAACTCCATGCGGATGCCGAAGGGAAACTTTAGATTGCCCTGTCTTCCTAGGGAGCATTGAAGGCAGCCGGACTCTCAGCCCAGCTAGAGGGAAAGAGGAGAGCAGAATTTCTTGCTGCCAGTTGTGCAATTCTCATCGTGTTGCTACTTATGCTTGTTCCTCCCATTCCTCCACTTTACTACATTGTAGAGATGGTGACCTGGGAAAGGAGACTTTCATGACTTCCCCACATACTGTCTACCCTGCCTGTGTAGTAGCTTCCAGGGCCTGTGAAATGGAGGAGAGAGAAGAGAGCTCTTCCAGGGAATCTGACATGCTCTTGGCACATGACCTTGAGCCCCAAGACATGAATATGGAATTTAGGCCAACAGAGAGCAGCACTCTTGAGCCCTCCTCTGTGGGTGCTGTCTTATTTCCAGCTCAAGGCTGTAGCTCCCATTCTGCCCCTGATGTGAAGACAGGTTTTCTTAGCCACTCAGCTGCTGACAGAAGCTCAAGGTCACTAGAGGTTCCTGAAAAGACGGTTACTGAGAAGAAAGCCAGCATAGAACTTGAGGTTGCCCCTTTCCCTGCAGGCAGGTACTCTGAGCCACTGAGGAAGTTTCAGGACAGCTCTGTAGGTTGCCAGAATGCACAAGTGTCTCAAACAAAGGCAGAACCACCTGAAACAACTCGGGGACCACACACCCTGAATTTAAGTGAAAGGTCTGCTGAGAGTGGGTCAGTGGTAGAGTCACAGCATGGATGTTTCAAAAATACCATCACATGCCTTTCAGAAAATCCACAACTTGCCACAGAGTCTAGGGATCACAATTGCCTGGATCCCCAAGCCAAGGTTGTCACAAGGTTAAAGTACACCTGCAGCCCCCAGGGTGACTGTCCCTGGGAGGAGGAAGAGCAACAGAGAGACCAGGATTCAGGTGGTGGTGAAGACCCTGCCCAGGGCAGGAATACCCCACCTTCCAAGGAAGGTGGCTTGGATGGCTGTCGGATTATAAATGCTGGGAAAGAGGAAGTGGCTGTGGCCAAGCCTTTTTCACTGGGCTTTGAAGACCCAGCTGCTGTGTCCTCGGGACAGAGTGAAGCACCACAGCCTGCTGCCCAGCGGCCTGGCCAGCCCCGCCACAGGTGCTCACGTCCTGTGATCGCGGTCTTCTCTGGCCTTGAACACTCCAAGTCCTCCCCCAGACCGTACTTCTCTGTGGTCAGCTCTTCTCGATCTCTTCAAGAGCTGAACTTGAGTGCGAAGACTACTTCCTCTGCAGACGAGGACACGCAGGGGCCTAACAGATTGTGGAACCCACACCTCAGGGGCTTTTCCATGAGAAAGTCAGTGGTGAGAACATGTCTGAAGGCTGAGGACTGCCATGAGAAACCCTCATCTAACTTGGATGATTGCACTGCTGATCACAGGCCCCTAAAACCTGCCATCCCTCCTTACCCGACATCTTCTACTCGCTCATGCATGCCAACCCCCACTCTCGTGACCAGCTGGATGGCTGGTGCTTTAGATCAGGCACAGCAGGGAAAGCCAGAGCAACTGGGTGTCCAGGTCAGGCCAGAGAATTTCTTCTCTCAGGTGGACAAAGGCATGTTGTACTTTGGCTCCAGAGATATCAATCCCTACGTCCCACCCGGGCATCCAGAGGGGCCTGCGTGTATCGGCTGGAAACAGTATGTGTTTGGCAGTGCAGTTGGTGTCTCCTGTAGCCAGGAACCCCAGGGCATGATGCTGTCAAATGAGGCTCAATGCCCTGGCACGGACAATGGCCTAGAGGACCAGAACTCCCCATTCCACTCTCACCTCAACACCTGTGCCAGTGCTCGGGACCTGACAAGCACCTGCAGCAGCATTGCGACTGCCCAAGCTTCAAATGCATGGGGTTCCTCACTTGTTTTAGGAGGCCCCCATGTCCTGACGGTCCCCGAAGAAGCAGCCCCCACTGTGGGTCCTGACAAGAGACCCTGTCACCCCGGGGGAGCAGGCTGTCTGAGGGGCGAGTCCCACTTGGCTGAAGGCAGTGCTGCAGGTCCAGTGGATGAGGTGATGCCACCATGTCTGTCAGAGACAGACTGCCCTGTGGGACAGGTCAGGATGAGCACATTTGAGCAGGGCACACAGACCCTGGGTTGCAGGCTCCATTGGAGCTGCACTGATGTCTCCTCTGCTCAGCTTGAAGACAATATGGCGTCAGCCCCTGATCTGGCCTCATGGGCCAGCATGCACAGCCTGTCTCTCCACCTCTCACAGCTCCTGCACAGTACTTCGGAGCTGCTTGGGAGTCTGTCCCAGCCTGGTGTGGCCAAAAAGGAGCAGAACACCAAAAAGGACACCCTTGATGAGGCCCCACAGGCCCTTATGATGGACGGCTATACTCAAACCACTGTGGATGAGGCCAGCCAGACCGACCTGGCCTCACCTCTGTGCCACCAGGCCTCAGAGGCCAAACCTCAGGAAGACAATGTGATCCTTGAAGTGCTGAGCTCAGGTATCTCAACCATGTCTCAAGAAAAGGAAGATGTCTCAGGGGCATTTCAGAAGAGAGAGGCAGAGGAAACAGCATGGAAAATGGCACAGTCCCCAGATCTTCAGGAAGCAAGCACTCACTGCAGGTCCCAGAGCCCTCTGACATGCTCAGTCCACTTAAGGTTTCAAAAAGACCCCCTTGTGCAGGCCCTTCCTTCTGTGATCCCACCAGTTCCTGACACTTTCCTGCCTCCCATTTCCCTGCTGGAGGAATCCCATTGCATGGCTGTCAGCAGCTCCAGCCTCGGCACCTCTCACTCCCCAGTGCTCTTCCGCCATGCTTCAGACTTCATCAGGGAGCCTGGGATGCAGAATAACCTGGGCCCCACAAGTGCCTTGCTGGTGGACAGGGCCTCCTCCCCAATCCTCACTCTTAGTGCCAGCGCCCCAGAGTTGGGTCTCCCCCGAGGTTCTTTGATTCCCTCAGCCCCCTCAGCTCACCCTCTTGACGGTCACCAGAACCTCTACTCCAGCCCAGATCCTCCTCCTGCCACCCTCGATCCTCTAATGGACAATTATCCCCAAACCATTGACGAGTCAGATGGTTCCCAGAGAGCTAAGACTCTGGGTGGAGAAGCTCCGTCGGAAAGAAGTGATGGGAGGTGCTTCCTTGAGTTATGCTCCCCACGCAGCCCACGACAGAGCCCAGAACTCCAGGTTGGTCTTGTAGGGCAGCCGCCACAGCACCTTGAGCCCAGCACCGTCTTCGAGGACCCCAGCAGACTGCTACCTCCACCGCCGCCGCGCAGGAGCCGGAGGCCGGCCGACAGCTTGGTGCCTGAGGAGGTCGTTTCCCCAGAGCATGGCCCACTGAGCAGTAGGGGGCCAAGTCGATGGCAGAGCAGGAGAGAAAATGGGGGTGAGAGTTGTGTGTCTCCAGTGGAGCCACAACCTACTCTGGACGTTTCCTCCTCGTGGGCAGGCCTCCGACACCTCAGCCTCTGCCCTGAATCTGAGCTGACTGGTACTGCAAAGCTCCGGGGTTCTGCCTTGAGCCCGTCTCAGGCCTGCAAGCCTGAGGGGCTGCGGCGCCCCAGTTCCCAGATGTGCGTGGCCCCCGAGCCGCAGCATCATGGTCTGAGGGGCCTCCCGGTGCATAATAAATTTAATAACTGGTGTGGGGTTCAGGATGGCTCCTCTGAGGGCCTGGGTGTGACTAAAGAGCTGGGGACCAGCTGTGATGCCAGCCTTGGAGAGCAGGGACAGGGTCCCCTACAACCTCCTAAAGGCCAGAGCCAGGATCCTGAGTGGTCCCAGAGCGAGCAGATCCCCCTGCAAGTTGGGGCCCAGAATGTCTCACTGAGCATGGAACTCACGGAAGCAAAACTGCACCGTGGCTTTGGGGAGGCAGATGCCCTGCTGCAGGTGCTACAGAGTGGCACGGGGGAAGCACTTGCTCCTGTTGAACCTGTGCCATCCACCTTGGAGGAGATCTGTGCTCGGTAAGGGTCGCCGGCCTGGCGTTGGGAGGGCGAGGGGTGGGCTGAGAGGAAAGAACCTGAGCGGACTAACAGCTTGCTGTTCCCTCCGCCCTCATTCGTCTCTGGGATCTTCCAGGGGTCAGAGGTAGAATGTGAGGTGAAGGGTATTCGGGGCCAGCTTAGGTTGAGTCAGTCACGTTTTGTCTCAGGAAAAAAACAACCATTGAGACTCTCAGGAGAGAGCGGGCTGAGCGACTTGAGAACTTCCGCCGGACACGAAGCCTGAGTCCCCAGAAGCAGGTGAGCCTCCTGCCCAGTAGAGATGTCCCCATCCGGGACCTTGACTTGCCCAGCAGGCGCCGAGAATACCTGCAGCAACTGCGGAAGGATGTCGTGGAGACCACCAGGTAAGGGTGAACTCAGAACCTTCAGGGAGCAGGCTCTGTGGCGGACAGGGGATTGTGGGGAGCAGGGACTGGAGTTCTAGCACCCTGAGGTGTCCTCGGTGCCTGTGGATGAGTAGAGGTGGGTGTGGGAGACTGAGGCAAACGGAAAAAGGAATGAGAGAGGGAGTAGGGTGAGGGAGGGCCGGGCAGAGAGGAGTCCTGGGGAAAGGACGGGTGGAGGGGCTCTGACACGCTGTGCGTGTCTACAGGCCTGGATCTCAAAACGGCCTGTTCCTCTCTGTCCAGCAACATCTCCTGAGGATCTAAAATCAAACTTTAAGACCCTCTGGGCAAAGGGAAGATGAATCCTTCAAGGCGGTGGTGTTGAGCTAGCCTGGGTGGGCCAGCCAGGGCTGTCACTGGCCCGTCCCATTAGAAGGTCTCTTTCCATCCTGCCATTTTCCCCAGGAGCCCAGAGTCAGCGTTGAGGCCTGCTCACGCGCCTTCTGAAATAGAGCTGATGCTGCGAGACTACCAGCGGGCCCGAGAGGAGGCCAAGGTGGAGATTGCGAGGGCCCGGGACCGACTGCGGGAACGGGCAGAACAAGAAAAGCTGAGAATCCGGCAGCAGATTACTTCCCAGCTGTTTCAGGTGGGCAGTGGGGCGAGATTCTCATTTTAAGATAGGCCTGGAGCCCAGGGCAGACCTCAGACTGGATCAGCCTTCACCGTGGTTGCCTCTGAGTCTTGGGACGTAACATTTGGGGGAGAGAGTGAGACCCATGGTGTCAGCCCAAAGCTGAGCTCACTCCCTCTTTAGGTCCTCGTCAGACCAGCTCCTGTCTCCAGGTGGTGGTCTGGGAGGAAGAGGCCTGGGCATGTGGTGGGGCTGTGTGGCTTTGGGAAAGCGTGGGGTGTGAGGCTGAGTTGGGCGGCACTGGGGGGTGGGTGGTAGGGGCTGTGGAGGTGAGAAGGGCTGGTTTGGAGTGGGAGGGATACAGGTGGTGAGGGGCATCAGAGGCTGGTTGATGTTGATCTGGTCTTCCCAGGAAGAAGAAAAACTACATACGCTGGCCAACTCCAGCTCCCTGTGCACCAGCTCCAACGGAAGCCTCTCGTCTGGCATAACCTCCGGCTACAATAGCAGCCCAGCCCTGCCCAGCCAGCTCCAATCTTCGGAGGGTGAGGTAAGCAGGCCGTGTTGGGAAGGAGCCAGGACTGCTGAGGCGAGGATTGGGGCAGGATGCTGTGTCCTCCGGAGGCCGACATGAGCCCTTGTCATGTGCAGGCCTTTGCTCTCCCCTTTAGTTCTGCCTCCCTCTGTTCATTCATTCATTCAACAAGTGTTATATAGGCATTATTTTAGGATATAGCCGTGAACAAAACTGTTCTTGTTCTGAAACAGACTGAGGGATGTATGTTAAACAGCTTATTTTATGATTATTTAATTATTGTTGCAATAAATTATTTGAAGAAGAGGTGCTAAACCAGCACAAAACAAGGGGTCTGACCTAGGCTGGAAGGTCGGGAGAGAGTGCATTTAAACTGAGACCAGGAAGAGGAGAGAGAGTTAATGCTTACAGTGGTGCTGTTTGGGGAGAGATGTTGGCTCCGCGAGTCAGGCCTTGAGGAAAGGAGAGCTTGAGGAACTAAAGGAAAGCTAGTGTGGCTGAAATAAGAGCAAGACGGCAGAATGGCATGAGAAAGGACTAGAAAAGGCCAAATCATGTAGACTGTATTGAGAATTCTGGGCCCTTTCTAATCTATCTGATCATGTTACTTCCCAAAAGTGAGGAAGCTGCTGAAAGCGATGGCTTGTAAATAGGGGAGTAGAATGATCCGATTGTAAGAGAAGGATGCAAAATCGGCTGTGGGGATTTGACCATGGCAAAGTCAAGCCACATGATTGCTTGGTTCGTGGCACTGCCAGTGAACATGAACAGATGTGTGGATGTCATGAAGGGACAGCATCCACAGGGCTTGGTGACTCGCTGGATGTGAGGGGAACGCGGAGAGGGGATCTAGAACACACCTCTCTACCTTGAGCACTGAAGAGGTGGCGATGTCAACAATGACAAGGAACACTGGAGGGAGGACCAGGTTTTGTGGGGAAAGATCAAAAGTTTAGATGTGTGTTTACTGGATTGAAGGTGCCTGTGAGAAATCCAGGTGGAGCAGTTGAATCAGGCAGGCAGTTGAAAATACAGATCTAGAAATCAGAGGTAAGATCTGGCTGGGGATAAAGGTTTGAAATTCATTTTATAAACAAAACTTCATATAGTAAGGAAAATAATATTCAAACAGTAGCAAAGGACCTGCAACATCAGGTGCATCTCTGAGTCTTCTGTTTGCCTTCCTCAGAAGCAGTCATCTGTCCCAGTTAGTATATATTTTCAGAGATGCATCTATTAAGAATGTATCTTTTTGTAAAGCACATGAATGGAAGTATACTGTACTCACTTGGTCACTTTGCTTCTTTCTCTTAAAAATATCTTTTGGATATCGTTGCATATCAGTAAATCTAACTGATTTTAATTCTTTTAAATAACTGAAGTGTTTCTTTTTTCTCTTATTGCATGTTTTTAAGTGTAATGTCTTATATAGATAATATATAGTAGAAAAGGCAAAAATATTCATATATAGGTTGAACATCCCCAATCTGAAAATTTGAAATCAAAAATGCTCCAAAATCTGAAACTTTTGGGCACCACTGTGATACAATTGGAAAATTCTACACCTGACCTCATATGATAAGTCATAGACAAAACACAATCAAAACTTTGCTTTATAGGAGGCTGAGGCAGGAGGATCTCTTGAGCCCAGGAGTTTGAGGTTTCTATGAGCTAGACTGACGCTACTGCACTCTAGCCCACAGGCAACAGAGTGAGACTGTCTCAAAAACAAAAATAATGCTACTGAAATGTACACTTAAAAGAAAAAAAAAAAGAAAAAATAAAAACTTTGTTTTATGTACAAAATTATTAAAAATATTGCATAGAATTACCTTCAGTCTATGTGTAGAAGGTGTGTATGAAATAGAAATGAATTTTGTGTTTAGGGTTGGGTCCCATCCCTACGATATTTCATTATGTTATATGCAAATATTGCCAAATCAAAAAAATTCAAAAATCTAAAACATTTCTGGTCTCAAGCATTTCGGAGAAGAGATGCTCAACCTGTATAAAGGTGTATAGGAAAATACCTATCCCTGCCCCCAGTCTACCTAGTCCTTCTTTGTCCCACCCAAGGAAAGCAGTGTTGTCTTAGGGGGGCATCTTCCTAGAGGCATTTATGCATATAAAATAAAGCATATTATGCCATTGTTCTATACCTTGTATTTTTTTCTGTTCAGTATATTTTGTTTTGGAGTTCTTCCTTTTTCTTCTTTTTTTTTTGGACACAGTGTCTTACTCTGCCTCCAAGGCTAGAGTGCAGTGGCCTCATCAAAGTTATAGCTCACTGCAACCTTAAACTTCTGGGCTCAAGCGATCCTCCTCCTCAGCGTTCCAAGTAGCTGGGAAAACAGGCCTGCACCACCATGTCCAGCTCATTTTTCTTTTTTTTTTTTTTTTTTTTAGGAAATGTTTTATTTATTTATTTATTTATTTATTTATTTATTTATTAGATTACAGATAGTTATCTTTTTAGCCCCCTTTCCTTTATAAATGAAAGTTTAAAAAATATAAGATTATTCTTATGGATCTAACATTTTACTATAAAATTGAAAAAATATATAAAATATTATTAGTTTAGTGCAATCATAAGCTATATTACTATCTTTTTTTTTTTTTTGCATTTTTTTTTATTTCAGCATCTTATGGGGGTCATTTTTCTATTTTTAGTGGAGACAAGGTCTGTCTCTTGCTTAGGCTGGTCTTGAACTCCTGACCTCAAGCAATCCTTCCGCTTTGGCCTCCCAGAGTGCTAGGATTACAGGCATGAGCCACTGTGCCCAGCCTGGTGCTCTTTCTATTTGAGTATATGGAGAACATTCTCTTTTTTTGCATTGCTACATAGCATTCCATTGTAGAGATACACTGTAATTTATTTAAAAAGTCCTCAAACTTAGATTTTTTTGCTGTTAGCAACAGTGCTGCAGTGCATGGACCATTTTATACATGTACAAATAAATCTGTGGGATAAATTCCTGGAAGTATACCTGTACAAAGGGTGGGTAAATGCATTTGAAATTTTTGATTGATGTTGACAGATTTTTTTTTTTCAGAGATGTACTAATTTATAATCTCAGCAGCAATAGGTGTGAGTCTGCCTTTCCCCACATTCTCACCAACATATTATCAAACTTTGGATTTTTCTGGAAATTAGTATCTCATTTTTCTTACATGCTTAAATATTTTTATTTCCTTTTTCATGAGCCATCTGTCCATATACTTTGCTCATTTCGATTTTTCTCGTAACAGTTTTTGAGAGGTTTTTAAATATATTGGCAATAGCCTTTGATATCAGTTACAAATATTTTTTCACAGTGCTTCATTCTCTTTTGACTTATTGTGTTTGGAGCTATTCAGATAGATATATTTATCAGTTTTCCTTTTATAGTATCTAGGTTGTTCTGAACAATAATTAGAAACATTCTCCAATCCGAGTTATAAAGAATTTCTCCCATGGTTTCTTCTAGAACTTCTTTGGTTTTATTTTTCCTATTTAAATCTTTATTCCATTTGGAATTATTTTCATATATACAGTATGAGGTGGGGATCTGACTTTCTTCTTCCCAGATGACTGTCTAGTTGTCCCCATGATGCTTGTCAGGCAGTTTGTCTTTGCCTCACCAGTGTAAGGTGTTCCCTTTCCTTGTACCAAAGCTTAGAATAGATTTTTTCCTCTGGTAGCACCAGTCCTCCCATTACCCACAATGCTCTCCTCTTTCTGAGATTTTCCAGAATATTCTTTCCTGTTTATTTAAAACAATTTAAAAAGTCTTATTTATAAGTAGCATAATAATTAGTAATATAAATATTTGTGGGAAACAGTGTGATGTTTTAATACATGCGTACATGGCATAATGATCAAATGGAGGTACTTAGCACATCTATCACTTTAAACATTTATCATTTCTTTGGGGTGACGATGTTCAAAATCTTGTCTTCTAGCTGTCTTGGAATATACAATACATTATTATTAGCTATAGTCACTCTGTTGTGTAATGGAACACCAGAACTTAGTCTTCCTTTCTAGCTGTAAGTTTGCACTAGTTGACTAACCTCTTCCCATTCCCACCTCACGTGCCCCCTTCCCAGCCTCTGGTAACCCGTATTCTACTCTCTACTTATATGAGATCAACTTTTTTAGATTCCACATATGAGTGTGATCCTATGCTATTTGTCTTTCTATGCCTGGATTATTTCACTTAACATAATGTCCCCTGGGTTCGATCATGTTGCTGCAAATAACAAGATTTTATTTTGTTTCATGGCCAAATATACATAAGTATTCTCATATATACATATATATATACACACACATATATATATACATACTGCATTTTCTTCACCCATTTATCTGTAGATGGATACTTAATTAAGTTGATTTATCTCTTGGCTATTGTGAATAGTGCTGCAGCAAATATGGGAATGTAGATATCTCTTTGACATACTAATTTCATTTCCTTTGGCTGTAATACCCAGTGGTGGGATTGCTGGATCATATGACAGTTCTGTTTTTAATTTTTTAAGGAACTTCTATACTCTTTTCCGTATTGGCTATGCTAATTTATGTTCTCCTACCAGCAGTGTGAGTTCCCTTTCTTCACATCCTTGTCAACATGTTATTCTTTGTCTTTTTGATGCTAGCCATTGTAACTAGGATGAGATGATATTTCATTTTAGTTTTGATTTATATTTCCCTAATGATTAGTGATGTTGAGCAGTTTTTCATATACTTATTGGCCATTTGTATGTCTGCTTTTAAGAAATGTCTATTCAAATCTTTTGCCCATTTTTAAATTGGATTATTTGATTTTCTTTTTTATTTTTTTGCTATTGAGTTGTTTGAGAGCCTTATATATTCTAGATATTAACTTCCTGTCAGATGCATAGTTTGCAAATACTTTATCCTATTCTGTAGGTTGTCTCTTCACTTTGCTGATTGTTTCCTTAGCTGTGCAAAAAGCTTTTTAGTTTGATGTCCCATTTGTCTATTTTTGTTTTTGCTGCCTGTGCTTTTAAAGTCTTATCCACAAAATCCTTGCCCAATCCAATGTCATAAAGTATTTCCCCTGTGTTTTCTTCTTGTAGTTTCATAGTTTCAGGTCTTAGATTTAAGTCTTTAATCCATTTTGAGTTGATTTTTGTGTATCATGAGAGCTAGAGATCTAGTTTCATTCTTCTACATGTGGATATCCAGTTTTCCCAGCATTTATTGAACAGGCTCTCTTTTCTCCATTATATGTTCTTGGCACCTTTATCAAGAATTAGTTGGCTATAAATGTGTGGATTTATTTCTGAGTTCTGTTCTCTGTTCTGTTCCATTGGTCTATGTGTCCTTTTTATGCCAGTGCCATGCTGTTTTGGTTGCTATAGCTTGGTAGTCTGTTTTGAAGTCAGGCAGTGTGATGCCTCCAGTTTGTTTTGCTCAAGATTGCTTTGGCTATTTGGGGTCTTTTGTGGTTCCATATAAATTTTAGGGTTATTTCTATGAAAAATGTCATTGGTATTTTGATAGGGATTGCATTGACTCTATAGATCTCTTTGGGTGATCTGGACATTTTAACGATGTTAATTATTCTAATCCATGAACACGGGATATCTTTCCATTTATTTCTGTCTAATTTCTTACATCAGTGTTTTATAGTTTTCACTGTAGAGATCTTTACCTCCTTGGTTAAATGTATTCCTAGGTCATTCATTCATTTATTATTGGTATTGTAAATGGGATTGCTTTCTTGATTTCTTTTTCAGATAGTTTGCTATTGGTGTATAGAAAAGCTACTGGGTTTTTTATGTTGATTTTGTATCCTGTGACTTTATTAAATTCATTTATTCTAACAGTTTTTCAGTGGAGTCTTTAGAGTTTTCTGTATATATGATCCATGTCATCTGTGAACAGGGACAGTTTGAGTTCCTCATTTCCATTTTGGATAACGCTTATTTCTTTCTCTTACCTAGTTGCTCTGGCTGGAATGTGCAGCATTATGTTGAATAAAAATGTTGAGAGTGGACATCCTTGTTTTGTTCCAGATCTTGGAATAAAAGCTTTGAATTTTTCCCCATTCAGTATGATGCTACCTGTGAGTTTATCATATATGGCCTTTATTGTTTTGAGGTATATTTCTTCTGTACCCAGTTTGTTGAGAATTTTTATCATGAAAGGATGTTGAATTTTATTGAATGGTTTTTTACTATCTTCAGCTTGGGTCTTGTGTCCTTTTGACATGCTCCATCCTTTTCCCAAGGCTCCCCGTAAGAAAATTTATAACTAAATAATTAATGATTCAGGAACTAGTTTCTGCCGCACATGTAAATCCACATGGCGTAAGTGGTTCGTTGGCGCAGTGTCTTTACACTAGCGGCTAGTCTCACTGTTTATATGGTCACTTATGCATGGTGTCACTTTCATCTTAACTTTTTTATTTGGTGTTGTGAGTCTGTTTACCCTGTGACCATGTCTCCAAAGTGAAAGTGCACTGCAAGTCCAGGAGAGCCTGCAGCGAAGAGAAAGGTAATTATAATGGAAATGAAAGTAGAAATAATTGTTTGGGGAAAGACCAACGCCATCATTCATTGGGAAAGCATAGGCTTCAATCACTCAACTATCAAAATAATTATAAAGTGAGAATAATGGAACATGTGAGAGGCAGTCTCCGTGAAAACATCAATTATTACTATTATTTGTTAGAAAATCAAATAAGTGTAACATTCCTGTTAGCCTAGTGTTAATGCTGCATTAGGTGTTAACCTTTAATGGTATTTTTTGAAATTTCTCCTATCTCCTGTCTAAACTTTTTGTATGAGTTTGTTTTCTGTTCTGTTTGTTTGAATTAAAAGAGAATACAATAATTTCTGTAACTTATTACAGTACAGGGGTATTATTACAGTTTACACTATTATTTATTACCACATATGAGCCATTATAGTATTGTTATTATTACCACATATGCGCTGTTCATCAGGGATCCAAGTTACATATAAATTTGACCTAAAGATGTTCTCAGGACTGCCTGTACTTTAATTCATTTATCCTCTGTTTTTATTATAAATTATTGGCTTTTAGGATATTCACAGAGTTGTGTCTCCATCACCACCATCAATTTTAAAACATTTTCATTACCCCAGAAGAAACCCCATGCCGTTGGTTATCACTCCCCAGACCCACCACCCCCTAGCCCCAGGCAACCACTATCTATTTTCTGTCCTGGTGGATTTGCCTATTCTGGGCATTTCAAATAAATCATAATACTTGGTCCTTTTTGACTGGCTTCTTTCTCTTAGCATATTTTCAGGATTGTGTTAGTTTCCTAGGAGTGCTGTAACAGATTACTACACACAGGGTGACCAAAAACAACAGAAATTTATCCTCTTATAGTTCTTTAGGTCTGAAGGCTAAAATGTTAGCATCAGCAGCACCATCCTCCCTCAGAAAGCTCCTGGGGGAAGAATCTATCACATGCCTCTTTTCAAGCTTCTGGTGGTTGCCAGCAAGCCTTGGCGTTCAATCCAGTCT
The DNA here is from genome assembly GCA_008750895.1 of Mirza zaza. Taxonomy (NCBI): domain Eukaryota; kingdom Metazoa; phylum Chordata; class Mammalia; order Primates; family Cheirogaleidae; genus Mirza; species Mirza zaza. The sequence continues at coordinate 32,262 of VSMD01064740.1, read as the reverse complement.
CTGCCTCTGTCTTCACATGGCATTCTCCCTCTGTACGTGTGTGTCCATCCCTGTGTCTTCACGTAGCCTTCTTACAAGGACACTAGTTGTTGGACTGAGGGTCCACTCTAATCCAGTATGATCTTAACTTGATTACATCTGCAATGACCGTATTTCCAAATTAGGTCAATCCCCAGATACATATGGGGGGTTAGGACTTCAATGTATCTTTTACTAGAGATGATAATTCAGCCCACAGCAAGGGTTCATTCGTGTTATAGCTTATATCAGAACCTCATATGCTTTTATGACCAAATAGTAGTCCGTTATATGAATAAACCACATTTTACTTATCCATTCATAAGTTGATGGCCATCTAGGTTGTTTTCTGGTTTTTTGCCTACTGTGAATAATACTGCCCTGAACATTCCTGTAAAAGTTTCTATATGGGCATATGTTTTCATTTCTTTTGGATATGTGTCTAAGAGTTAAACTGCTAGATCACAGAGAAACTGCCAGACTATATTTCAAAGTGGCTGCACTACCTTACATCCCCCCCAGCAGTATGTGAGGGTGTATTTCCCCACGTCCTCACCAACACTCGCTGTTGTCTGTTCTTGATTATAGCCATCCCCGTGGCTGTGAAGTGGTACCTTATTGTGGTTTTGATTCACATTGCCCTGATGGCTAATGACGTTGAGCATCTTTTCATGTGCTTTTGGCCAATTATATCTTCTTTGGAGAAATGTCTATTCAGGTATTTTGCCCATTTTAACATTTCATTTATTTGTCTTTTTATTATTAAGAGTTCTTTATATATTCTAGTATAAGTTCTGTATCAAATATATTACTTACAAAAATTTTTTCTCCCATTCCATGTCTCTTTTCACTGTCTTGATATGGTGCCCTTGGAAACACAAAGTTGTTAATGTTGACGATGTCTAGTTCATGTATTTTTTCCTTTGTTCCTTGTACTTTTGGTTTCATATCTAAGAAACTAGTGCCTAATCCAAGATCACAAAGAGTATGTTTGTTTTCTTATAATACTTTTATATTTTTAGCTCCTACATTTAGTTATTTGATCCATTTTTAGTTAATTTTTTATATATACTGAGAGGATCGAATTTCATTCTTTTGCATGTAGATATCCAATTCTCCTGACACCCTTTGTTGAAAAGATTATTCTTTTCCCCATTGAGTTGTCTTGGTACCCCTATTGAAGATCCATTGACCGTAGATGTGTAGATTTCTTTCTGGACTCCTAATTCTGTTCCATTCATTGATCTGTGTATTTGTCCTTAGGCCACAGTACCACACTGTCTTGATTACTGTAGATTAGTACTTGCTTTTGAATTCAGGAAGTATGCATCTTCTAACTTTATTCTTTTTTAAGATTATCTGGGCTATTTTGGATCTCTCGAATTTCTTTCTTTCTTTTTTTTTTTTCATTGTTATACAGCCATTGTTAATAGTCTCGAATTTCTACATCAATTTTAGGATCAACTTATCAATTTTTGCAAAGATGTCAGCTGGGATTTTGATTGGGATTGCATTAAATGTAGATCGATTAGGGTTAAGTCTTTAGATCCATGAACATGTGATATCTTTGTATTTAGGTTTAATTTCAACAATGTTTTGAAGTTTTCATAGTATAAGTTTTACACTTATTTTATTAAGTTTTGGTTCATTCATTGCTGTTACATAGAAATACAATTGATTTTTTATATTGATCTTTTCTCCTGTACCCTTGCTGAACTCATTTATTAGTTCTAATGGTTTTTTTAGTAGATGTCTTAGGATATTCTATATACAAGATCATATCATCTGCCTTTTTTTGTTGTTTTCTTGCCTAATTGTCCAGTGTCCAGTACAATGTTGAATAGAATTGGTAAGAGCAGATACCTTTGTCTTGAGTTAGCTGCAGGCTTTTTATAGCTGACCTTTATCAGGTTGAATAAATTCCCTTCTATTCCTAATTTGTTGAATGCTTTCTTGTCATCATGAAAAGTTACTGGATTTAGTCAAATACTTTTTCTGGTGGCTATTGAGATTATCATATGTCCCCCCCCCCTTATTAATTAGCATATTATATTGATTGATTTTTGTATGTTGAAAAACCTTGCATTACTGGGATAAATCCCACTTTGTCATGGTGTATAATGCTCTATGTGTTCCTAGATTTCAGGAGTTTTTTTGTTTTTTGTTTTGAGACAGGGTCTCACTCTTATTTTGGAGTGTAGTGGCATCATCATAGCTCACTGCAACCTGCAACTCCTGGGCTCAACCTATCCTCCTGCCTCAGCCTCCCAAACAGCTGGGATTATAGGCATGTGCCACCTCGCCTGGCTGACATTATTTTTTGAGTTATATTTTCTTGTAATAATGTTATATTTCCCTCATTTTACAGTGTGTCTTTGATCCACAAGGCATAAAGGATTTATTCTGGCATGGTCTATGAAATAGGTCTCTGATGTTATCTTTTTTTCAAATGGCTACCCAGTTGTCTCAGCAATATTTATTGATCAATTCATAGATATTTATTTTTGGAAGTGATCAGTATAGCACTAGGAAGAGATGAGATCACCTAGGAGTATATTAGAGAGTGAGAAAATAGGGCCTAGGCCTGAGTTTTCAAAGAATCCCAAAATATCAGTTGATAGTTAAGGATGAATCAACCAAAAAACTGCAAAGGAGCATTAGAGAGATGGGAACCTGGGGGCCTGAGGACTTGGGAAGGGAGTCTGAGTAAAAGGGAGACCCTGGCTGAGCCGAAGCCTGCGGAGAGGTTCAGGAGGATGGGGACTGGAAGCTGCTGTGCACCAGGCCAACCAACACAGTCGTTATCATGGACCTTGGTGACTGTGGTTTGGAGGAGTGGTGAGAGCAAGTGCTAAATCAGGGTGGGTTCAGAAATGGGCAAGAGGTGGGATATGGCAAAGCATGACACCCATTCAAGCAGCTTATCTGTGAAGGGAGGGAGAGTGAGGACAGCCCGGTAGTGGAGGGGAAAGTGGCATCGAGGAAGGTTTTAAAGATGGGCGGAATTCTTTTTTATTTATTTATTTATTATTATTTTTTTTGAGACAGAGTCTTGCTTTGTTGCCCAGGCTAGACTGAGTGCTGTGGCGTCAGCGTAGCTCATAGCAACCTCAAACTCCTGGGCTCAAGCGATCCTGCTGCCTCAGCCTCTGGAGTAGCTGGGACTACAGGCATGCACCACCATGCCCAGCTAATTTTTCTCTATATATTAGTTGGCCAATTAATTTCTTTCTATTTATAGTAGAGACTGGGTCTCGCTCTTGCTCAGGCTGGTTTCGAACTCCTGACCTCAAGCAATCCTCCCGCCTTGGCCTCCCAGAGTGCTAGGGTTACAGGCGTGAGCCACCGCGCCCAGCAGATGAGTGGAATTCTTGCATGCTCAATGCCAACAGGAAGGATCCAGTGAGGAGGGAGGCACAGAGGCAACAAGTGAGAGAGATGATGCGTGAAAGGTTCCTGAGAGGGTGGTGCGAGATCTAAAGCTGAGGCAGAAGGACCTGCTGTCTGTCGCAACAGGAGGGGAGGGTGGAGATAGAACTTTTCACCCCTTCTTGTTGTCCTCAAAGTAGCAGTAGGTCTGGTGCTGGAATAAGGATTGGAAAAAAAAAAAAAAAGCAATAGGATATAAGCGATAGAGGTGGGATGGTGGGTGCCTATTAGATCCAGCAGAGCTCAAGGGTTGTGTCACTGAGGAGCTTGCTGAGGTGAAGGTGTGGTGACCATGCTGCAGGTCCAGAGGACTGTCGCCATCTGGTCCCATATTAGGACCTTTAGCTGAGCTGCTGCACCTGGCGCAGGGGCCAGGGATTCCGCTTTTCATGGAGCATTGCTTCTCCTCCTCCTCCCAGCTTCCACCCTGGTTTTGTTTATTGTCCACACTAAACCCCTCCGGCCATGGCCTCATTGCTGTTGCCACAGTGGCGCAGAAGGCCTCCCACCCACTGACCTCCGGTGCCCCCGGGCTAGCAGAGTACCTGGTACTCGCAGCCACAGTTGTTCTGATCCCTGTTGGAACTTCCTACAAGCAACCCTAAGCCTGTGGCTCGGAGGGCAAGGCGAGTCCAGGCACTGAGTTCTATTGCTGTCTCCTTGCGGGGAGATCCAGCCTCCTGTGACCCCAGCAGGGAGATCTTTACAACTGATCTATCACACTGGAGGCTGTGAGGGTGCAGTTCGGAGGTGGAGGGGATCCTTCTGTGCTCGCCTTCTGACTCTGTCCTGGGCATCCTCTGTTCCCCAGGGGCACATGAACTTGCCTGACTCCAAGGACACCTGGATAGGGGATGGTCAAGGCCGTCTTGCAGTGAGGAACAGTCACCTGTACCTTACTGGGTCCTCCTGGAAGAGCTCAGCCTACAGTGAGTACTTGAGAGTGGGGCATAGCCATCTGCCTGGCTTGGGGACTTAGGGCTTGTGCCACTAGATCTTAGGGAGTCACTGGCCTTGAGGGTCTCAGCCCCCATGTCCGTGTCTGCGGGAGAGCTGCTGCTGTGCTGAGCCCCACCTACCTGTTGTAGGCCGCAGAGCCTCCCTGGGCAGTTGCTGCTGCTGTTCTCCATCCAGCCTGTCCAGCCTGGGGACCTCCCTCTCCTCCTCCTACCAGGATTTGGCCAAGCACATCGTGGACACTTCTATGGCTGATGTGAGTAACTGCTCCTCCTCTTCCCGCCATTCCTTTGACCAGACCTCTTCAGGGGAGGGGGAGGGAGAGAAAGGAGGAAAGAGCTGGGCAGACTGGGGCCGCCAGGCTTGTGGGCGTCTTCAGCAGCTCTTCCCTTGAGAAGAGATGAGTCCAGTAAATGTGGGTCAGACTGCCTAAGCCAGCGCCCAGTGTGAACTGCGCCTACTAATTTGGGTGTGGCCACTGTGTCCCCAGGTAATGGCTGCTTGTTCGGATAACCTGCACAATCTCTTCAGCGGCCAGGCAACGGCTGGCTGGAAGTAAGTTCCTTTGCAGTGTCTTGGCCCTAACCCTGTTGTCCTGCGTGGCTTCTCCTTTCCCTCCACCCTGGCTTCCTCAGATCCTCACCCCAAGCTCTTCCTTTGTGACCCCATTTTTTACCTCCTCCTTCCTATCCTTGGTGTTTCCCCCTAGCCATCAGGGCGAGGAGCAGGCGGTGCAGCTTTACTTCAAAGTGTTTTCTTCTACCCGGCATGGCTTCCTGGGGGCAGGTGTGGTGTTCCAGCCGCTGTCCCACGTGTGGGCAGCTGTGAGTGACCCCACCCTCTGGCCCCTGTATCACAAGCCCATCCAGACAGCGAGGCTGCATCATCGGGTGACCAACAGCATCAATCTGGGTGAGGCCAGGGAAGGCAGGCTTCCGTGGGGCCTGGTTTCTGGTGTGTCCAGTGGGCTCTGTTGGGGGATGGGGCGGGGGGGGGGGGGGGGGGTGGAGGGGAGGAANGGGGGGGGGGGGGGGGGGGGGGGGGGGGGGGGTGGGAGGGCAGGTACCCAGGCTGCTCAGCCTAGGTCTAGCTGGGTGCCAGGCTGTAGATGCTGGGGTGAGAGCAGGCTCCCAGGCCAGGAAGGATCTAAGGCTAGGTCTGTCCATGGCCTCCTGACTCTCCCCCATCTGTCCCTCCAGTGTACTTGGTGTGCAATGCGTCCCTGTGTGCACTGAAGCAGCCACGGGATTTCTGTTGTGTCTGCGTGGAAGCCAAAGAGGTGCCTGCCTTGGCAGTGGTAAAGATGTTGTGGGAAAAACTTGGGCTGGAGTGTTGTGAAGACCATCTCTGTGGGTGTTAGGTCCTCTGGAGGAAGGAGGGCAAATGGGCTGGGCCCAGGGTGGGGTGCTGGAAGGCCTGCTCTCCCACCACACAGACTACACTGAGCCTGCTCCTGTTTTGTCCACATGACACAGGCAGGACTTACATCTCTCTCTGTCTCCAGGGGCAACTATCTATCGTGGCTGTTCAGTCTGTGTATGACATATCCATGCCAAGACCCAACAGAAAAATGGTTCGAGGGGAGATCCTACCCAGTGCCTGGATCTTGCAGCCTGCCACCATGGAAGGGAAGGAAATCACCAAAGTCATCTACTTGGCCCAGGTGATAAGCCCCTTGCAGCTGACCTCACAGCACACCCTGTCTTGGTCCCACAGAGCCCCTGGGATTTTTCTGTCCCTCTTTCAACATCCTTCTGTGCCGAGGCCAAAGCTGGAGCCTCAGGAGCTTCTTGGGCTTGCAGTGAGGGGAGTCAGTGAGGAAAGAATGAGACAGTTTGTCAGCCTTTTCTGAAGCTGCTATTACCAAAGACCTAGCAGCCTGCAGCAGATTCTAGGGTCCTGAGGAGATAGATGAGTCATTGTGAGGCTAACGCAACAGCCTCAGCAGAGCAGAATGAGGACCCATTCCCAGTCCCTCGACTTGAACTTTGTCATTGGGAGGTGAAAGCCAATGCTTTGATCTGAACAGCAGAGCCCAGGGGCCTGTAAGGGCCAGCTCAGTAGAGTGTGAGGTGCTTGTCCCATCACCAGACAGGGGTGGCTACTGGGGATCCAGGGTACCCTGGCATGCACTCTCGAGAGTCTGTTCGCACCTTTACCTCTTCCCTCTCTGCTTGCAGGTAGAGCTTGGTGCTCCAGGCCTCCCCCCTCAGCTCCTAAGCACCTTTATCAAACAGCAGCCGCTGGTGATAGCCAGACTGGCTTCCTTCCTTGGCAGTTAGCATCTCGCCGTCCAATGGTGCTGCTGAGATGCAGGCCCAGGATGCTCCAAAGAGACTGCGGCAGCTCCTTGTTACTTTCTGTACCTTGATGCAAGAAGAGCTGAGGCTGTGGCCGGTTGGGCAGACAGCACTGGCCCGGGGTTGCCAGCAGGGCCCTGTCAGTGCTTGGTGACAGCTGGCACCAGTGCAGAGTGAGCGGCCTGAGCTCCTGGCGCTGGCTGTCCAGAGTGAATGAAGCTCAACTCACCTTTTGGAATTCTCATCTTCATTTCCTGTCTTTGGGATTCTACAGCAGACAAGCCACTCAAGGACCAGGGCTGGGCAGAGCCAGCAGAGTTGGGGGACTGCAGAGCTGTGGCGCTTCCTCAGGCTGCCGGGGAAGCAAGCAGCCATTGGCCAAGACTCTGCTCTGAGTCTGCCTCCAGCGCCCAGCTCCACTGTGCGATGGAGTATTAGAAAACACCAAACAGAAAAAGGATTTAAAAAAATAGCTGCACAAACCAGAACACCGATTCAGGATCTTTTCTCCCTCTGCATTTTTACAAAATCCTTTATTGTTCATTTTCATTTTTTCTTTCCCTTTCCTTTCCATCACAGGAGAGGACACTTGGGTCTTTGCATGAGAGTCAGCAGCGTTGAGTGATGCTGTTATGGAGCTGTCACTCTGTGCTCAGTAACATGGGAGACCATTGTGGAACCAGGTCGGACAGATTTGGGGTCCCGGTAGGAGTCTAACCTTTTGAGGACTGCTGAGAGAGGGTAGCAGCCAGATGCTGGTTGCTGACAAGGCAAGAGGAATTTTAGAGATTAAAAATTGTCCTTTGAAGATGAGGGAGAAAATCAATGAACTGGGGTGGGGGGGGTGAATGACATGTTAGGAGGAAGCGCAGTTCTGTGCCTCGCCTCCTTCAGAGGTGGTCTCTTGAGCATTCCATGCTGCTGCTCTGGCCCCACCTATTTTGGGATGGGATGCAGAGTGGATTCAGTTTGCTTGTACCTTAGCCTGGCTGAATGTGACCTCTGAATACTGTTTACCTGGAAGTGGTAGTGACGGGAGAGATTCCCATCTTCAGTTCTGGTGCCCAGAATCTTTGGTGGAAGCAGGTAGCCGTGTGGGGATTGAGAAGATACGGTAAAAGGGGAAATTTCTGTATAGTGCAGCAGAGATTTATTTTTCTAAAAGTGTTTGCAGGGCTTTTTTCTCTTACCTCAGATTAAGTTATTTATATATTATTGATGGTTTTTAAAATTGCTTCTAAACTTTTATTTTTCTGGTTAATTTTTTTGGTGACATTTGATATATTTAATACCCTATTTATGTACTCCCACTTCTTTTCATATAAACCTTTATGACTATTGACCAAAAAAGTCAGAATATTTGTAAATTTAAGTCCTATGTGTACTTTTACCTGAAGTGAAGACTGTCCTAGGATAGCCAAGTATGTTATTTGAGTGTGGCAGAATTTAGCCTGGAGATCACACTGGCAATACCTATTCATGGCCCAGTTTCAAGCTATTCAGTTTACATGTATGTACTAAGTGCTTCCTATGAGCTCAGCACTGCTTCGCAAGGTAAACAGCAACCAGATCAGTTGTTCGGTTACAGCCCAAGTAAGACGGGGAACGAGGATTCCAACAGTCACTGCCACATCTCACCATGACCACAGTGCTCTGGGGTTCGCAGGCAGAGCCAAGCTGTAGGACTCTCAATGGATGGATAACCAGGAGGTGACCTTATGCCCCTTACTAGAGAAGCCACACACCAGACCTGATAGTAAGTCTGAATATTAATTGATCTTGTAGCAAAACATAATAGTGAGGTCAGATTTTGATTTAGATGGGTGGCTCTCAAATTTGTAGCACACATCAGTGTCACCTGAAGGCTTTGTTAACACCTGAGGCTCGCCCCTACCCAAGCTGCTCATTCAGTAGGCCTGGGGAGGGGCCCAAGTATTTGTATTTCTAAGTCCTAGGTGACCCTGGTCTGGGAACCACACTTTAAAAGCTGCTGGTTTAGACAACTAGTAGAGAGCAGATACATAAGAAGGAATCTGATTAGTTCCCTGGTCCATTAGCTGCCTGTCTCCGTAATCCTTAGAGTGGCTTTTAGGGCTCACACAGGCGAGGAGAAGTTTCCTTCACCAGGACCATGTTAAATTTCCATTCAGATTCCCAAGAACTTGGTTTTAGCTCAGTGGGCCTTAAGCCAGGCCAGCTCCCAACATCTTTGAGAGCTTTTAGGCTTTTCTCTCCTGCTGGTCCCATGTCACACCTCAGCTGGATCCTCTGGAACAAGTCAAGAAGCAGCCATAAGCCTCAGCTTCCTGGGGTATTAGGTGTGGTTCTGTCTCTGGGCATAGAAAGAGAAAACATTTCTTAAAACTTTGTTTCCCAGGCATTTGGAACAAATTGGATTTAAAGGACAGAGATTAGGAAAAAAGGTTTGGATGCAGAAACTTGTTAAAGGATTGACTGGGATGAGCAGAGGGGAAGGGAAAGGCATAGTATTTGGGAGAAGGATGATCACAAGGTGGTAACTGAGAAACACTCCCACTTTCTGGGTTGATGAGATTTCCCAGTTTTAGTATGGGAAGTGGATCACTCTAGGGAATTATATTACCACTCTTACAATCAATGGTTCATCTAGAAATGTGGTCTTGACAAGTGTAATTCAGGAGTAGAATACAGACCAAGTCTGAATCAAAACACACACCCTAGCCCTAACAAAACAAGCATAATAAGAGCTGCCCCACCGTGTGGTTCAGTAGGGAATACATTGTGAGTGGAAACTGCATATTATCCTAAATCTTTCTCCCACATACGAAAGGGAGGTGCCCAGGCAAAGTCAATACTATGGGCAGTAAATTAATAGCAGAGACTGGCTCTCAAGTGGAACACGCAGGCATTACTACGAGGCAAGGCAGCTCACTTGAGCAGTACACAGAGCCAAGCTACTCTTACAACTCCCAACCTAAAGCCCACCTGTGACTTTGCAGCCTTTTAAAGGGAAAGACAGGTGAAAATAACTAAACATCAGCCCTTGTTAAAGAAAACAATTTATTTTTAAAAGCTCTAATGTTCTGCCCTGTGCTTGGTCCTTGGACAGAGATGGGGGCCTAAAGAGGTCCTACCTGCACAGGGGCTGCGGACACAGGGGTGAAGCCAGGTTTCACTTGGGTGAGTCCTACCTTATCTGTTGTGCATTTTTAAGGAACTGGCAGTCCAGCTCCTGGTGGTAAAAAAATAAATAAAAAATGCAGACTCACAAAATTCATGTTTTAACTTTCCTCACAAGTTAAAGCAGAAGTCATTTACCTCTGTCATGATTTCCCAGACCACAGTTTTAAGAGATGCTGGAATAGCAGCAAGTGAGGCTTGACTCCCGTGTCGACAAGACCACACCCCTTGTTTTGTTTTAGTATCCAAGTGATGAACGCCAACTCTTCTGCTCCAGGGCTGGAGTCTCTAGGCTCTTCCACCATAATCCTGAATCAGGTGAAGGCTCCTTCCTCGAGGATTCGGACGGCGAGCCTGCATCGGTGGGACGCCAAGCAGCCCCCGTTTCCTTCCCCCCTGAGCAGGAGTTCTGGATATAGAACCAGCCACGCTCGCATCAGCAATGGCCAGCACTGGGCACCTGGGGTGGCACTGGGCTCTCAGGCCTCCTCCTCAGGCCCATGCAGGGTTCCAGGGCTCTGGTGAGACGTTCAAGGCAGGATCCCTCCTCAGTCCTAGCTCTGGGCCAGCACGGCCCCCCGATTTGGCTGCACCAGCTCACAGACTCTCAGCTGGGGTTCTGGCAGATGAGGCTCTGCCAGAAACAAATTAAATAGTGTGGCTAATTCTTCAGAGAAGTCCTGGAATAAGTAGAAAGATGACAAAAAGGCAGATAATTCTGGATGGTTCATCCTTTTTACTACGGATAATCTCGAATATCAAGCCCTAGCTAACCAGTGAGTACTATAACCGGGCTGTATTATTTTTTCCCAACTGCTCTCTATGATGAAATGACATGAAACCTTGTTAGTACTTTGGGGAGGCTAAAATGATGGCAGGGAGAGTGAACTCTGATGGCATTTCACCACCTACTCAGCACATCTATTTCATCTTGAAATTATTAGTCCGATTTTATAGATAAGGTTAATCACTTTGGCCAAATCCCTCTAAATTTTAAGTACTAGCTGAGATCAAAATCTAGATTACTCTGATCTTAAAAACCCACACTTGGCCGGGTGCGGTGGCTCACGCCTATAATCCTAGCACTCTGGGAGGCTGAGGTGGGTGGATCGCTCAAGGTCAGGAGTTCAAAACCAGCCTGAGTAAGAGCAAGGCCTCGTCTCTACTAAAAAATAGAAATAGAAATTAATTGGCCAACTAAAAATATATATAAATTAGCCGGGCATGGTGGCGCATGCCTGTAGTCCCAGCTATTCAAGAGGCTGGGCAGAAGGATTGCTTGAGCCCAGGAGTTTGAGGTTGCTGTGAGCTAGGCTCACGCCACAGCACTATAGCCCAGGCAACAGAGTGAGACTCTGTCTCAACAACAACAAAACCCCACACTCACTGTGCCATGCTGCTTTCTAACTAACTGCCTTCCCTCCCTTCTCCCTGTCTCCAATAACACTGTCCCCTCACGAAGTAGCTACTCAGAGCTGAAGGTGGTCAGCCAGAACGCCTTAATTTCAGGGTGGTCCTGAAGACACTTGACAAAAATCCACCAACTTTGGCCCATTAATTGCCCCCTCCCTTTCAGGACAAATGGGATCTACCACATCCATTCTCTCCATGTGGAACAAAGACGAGGCCTCCTTACCCCTGGCCACTGGGCCTCACGGAGGCTGCCCAGGCAGGCCTCGATCTCCAGCCGTCCCATCAGACCCTTCTCCACCAGTTCCCGGAGCAGGAACAGCAGTAGGTCCCACTGCAAAACACCGAGGAGGACGGAACAGTGGCCCTGACTGACACGCTGAGATGGGTAAATGGAGTCTCTCTGAGTATGGCACAGGACAAGGGGAATAAAGGGAACTAAGCAGCTCATAAAATCAAGGATGACGGTTGTGGGTAAGAACATGAGTGCGGATGGCGAGGAAATCTTCATCCCCCTACCCGACTCACCTCCCTTGGCCGTGTGTCTGCCAGAAGCCCCACGTTTCTTGGGCTCAGCAGTAGCTGTAGCGGAACCGGCCCCTGAAAGTCGTCCTTCCACAGGGCAAGTAGCATGAGCAGAAGCCTTCGCGCCTGCCCTCGCTCCAGCCCGTGCTGTGCAGGGGGCCCTAGGATGGGAATTTGGTCTGCAACTACGGGAGGAGAGGAAAGCCATCTTTAAGGATGACAGCAGAATAGGGCTCTGTTTTTCTCATCTTGCCTGTACCCACCCCTGAGATCTGGGGGACCTGGCAGGAGAGTGACTCGATTGGAAGGAACCATACCAAGGAGGGAGGCTAACTCCACGGAGCACTTCGCCAGATGTTGCTCAGCAGGCGGGCACAGGAACTGTGGGGAAAAAGAAGGGAGACCCTAGACACTGGCACCGCTTACGCTGTAAGGACTGGCCCTCAGTCAACGTGGCTCTGGTTATTAGGTCTTAGACAAGGATACACAGAAAAGCATCCTTCGTGTGGCAGATGCCACGTCTCACCTGGCGGCACTGCAGCGTCTGGCTCAACTGGCCTAAGAGCTGCTCCAGTTGCTCTGGGGAGACTCCCTCCTCAGGGTCGCGGGGCCCCACGGCCAGGGAGAGCACGTCCTGTGGAGAGCAGGGTGAGACCTCACACCGCATGCACGCTAGGACGCCACAGGGGCTTCAGCGTGGGGCGGGACAACCAGTGCAGAAAGGCAGAAGGAAAACAGGGCCCTGGAGGGTGAAGTAACTGGGCTGAGATGCCCCTAGACCTGGGACCGGGGCAGACAGCACAGCCAGAAGCAACCATGTAGACGACAAAAGAGGGACAGATGGAGCAGGTGAGCTGAGGGACAATGTGCTACCAGAGAACTTGACAGATGCCACTTTGGACAAAACTAACAGATGCCCAGAGGGCATCTTAAAGCATTTAGGGAAACTATCCCATCAGATAGTCTTGATACTTTTTTTTTTTTTTTGAGACAGAGTCTCACTTTGTTGCCCAGGCTAGAGTGAGTGCCGTGGCATCAGCCTAGCTCACAGCAACCTCAACCTCCTGGGCTCAAGTGATCCTCCTGCCTCAGCCTCCCGAGTAGCTGGGACTACAGGCATGCGCCACCATGCCCGGCTAATTTTTTGTATATATATCAGTTGGCCAATTAATTTCTTTCTATTTATAGTAGAGACGAGGTCTCGCTCTTGCTCAAGCTGGTTTCGAACTCCTAACCTCGAGCAATCCGCCCGCCTCAGCCTCCCAGAGTGCTAGGATTACAGGCTTGAGCCACCGCGCCCGGCTTAGTCTTGATACTTTCTATGCTTCTCTGTTCATCATCTTGGGAGAGCTGAGGTTTCAATACAGAAATCTCTGCATGCTGAGCCAGTAGCTAAGAGCCACTAGGCCTCCCCCTCCCTCATATATTAATATAATCTCCATTTTCACTTCCTGCTGCTTAGTCTCTATTCCAAATCTTCATTCCTAGATGATCATCCTAGATCAGGGCCAGACAATAAATATTTTAGGCTTTGTGGGCCATAAAGTACTAGTTACTCTGCCACTGTAGCACAAAAGCAGCCACAGATGACTTGTAAACGAATGGACATGGCTGGGTTCCAACATAATTGTTTACGGAAACAAGTAGTGGGCTTGATCTGCTCCACAGGCTGTTTGTTAACCCCTGCTCTAGACAGTCTGAATTTTTAAAATCACATTTATTCTTAGCCTGTGACTAAATAAGCATTGCCTCCCACACAGAACACTGTAAAATCATATCCAAATATTGGGGTGACTGTCCTTTAGAGACTTACTACACTTAACCCCACTCCCATCAGCATCTGTGTAATAAACGTTAGTCCAACATTTCATAGCTACCCTTTTTCCCTTCTGAGTGATTCAAATAAGAAAAGTCACAATTAGGAAAACCGTTCAGTTCAGCTCTGCCCTACCTAATCCCATTCGGCAAGGAAGGGAACAGGCGCTAGCAGGACAACACAGAAAGCTGCCACACAACACTAGGGCTGATGCGAGAAAGGAAAGGAACCAGGAACAGAGCAGGGCGGGGAGCAGGGAAGCCGGAGGGAGTAGGGTAGCTGTGTACTTTGATCTCGGAGATGAGGTGGGAGGGGAGGGGAGCGTGGTGCTCACAGGCGTGGGAGCAGCCCCTCCGCTCCCCCCAGGCAGCAGGTTCCGGACCCTGGGCTCGGAGTGTGCGACTCACTGCCGCCTTCACCTCCCTCCTAATCAGCGCTGCGGGGCAGAGGGAGAGCAGGAAAGGGGTCACCGAGTGCCCTGCACGGGCTCACCATGCCAACCCACACCCTTCACTGTTCCCTGCTGGTAGAGTCCCATCTCCCCCGACTGCCTCCAATGCCCTGCCAGTACAGTTTTTAAAAACTTGCTTCAGCCACTCCCCTTTCCCAGGCCTCACCTGTGATGTTGGCAGACAACCAAGCACACGCTTTCTCTGTCGCGAGCCCCACGGCGATGCTCTCTGCACTGCTTAGAACCTGTGAATCAGAAGAATGCAGAGTTGGGCCGGGGGAGGAGCGGGTACAACAAGGGCTCCCAGAGCTGGACCGACCCACCCACCCTACAGCAGCCTCACATGGGCTACCCGTGCACCTCCCCACCACGACCGGCTGGCCTGCTACGTACAGCTGCCGGGGTCTCCTCTGGAAGCAGCGCCCGCACGGCCCCAGGGCTCTTCCTTTGGCAGAACCTAAACGGAGACAACAGAGGAGGGCAGTGACGTCTAGATCTGCCAGCCCGGCCCAGGCAGTGACTGCCCTGAGCGTGCCCTGCACCTGACCAGGCTCTGCCTCAGGAGCTGACACTGCCCACCCTCCTCCTGACTCAACACCTGCACTCGGGCCACAGAAGCACTCAAGCCAAAGACGGGAGCCCACAGAGGAGCAGGGGATAAAAGAACAAAAAGAGGTGTAGAGAAGACATGGAAGAAAGGATGTGTAGAAGAGGACGGGAAAGACTGAGGAGAGTCAAGGATACGAATGGACTGGTGTTTCTTACTCCCGCCCCTGGGTCAACGCCTGGGCCCCATGGGGGCACAGCTGGGAACACAAGATCTCCAACAGGTGGGCTGGATCTCCCCCTTCCTGTCCCTGCGTCACCAGCTGCTCCTGGAGAAGTAACTCTGCCTGGTGCACCAGATCTGCCACCAGCGTGGCCCTGCAGCAGGGACAGAAAGGTTTAGGGGTAGTTGGAAGGGCTGAATTGGAAAGGGGCTGCAAATTCAAGGAAATATGGTCAGAACTTCCTTCAAAGGGGATTAGCAATTTCAGCCCAACCCCTGCAACACCCACCACACCAACTTTTCTCAGTTGCCAAACTGAGGGGAAAAGGGGGAAAAATGGCAAGGGAATTAGACCAGGACCCTCAAACAGTCTTACTTGATGTGTTTGACACAGTTCGATCCAATCCTCTCTGCCACAAACTCCACAGTCCTGCGCAGGGAGGGTGGCTGGTTGTGGAAGAAGGCCTGGGCGAGCTGTGCCTGTGGGCAGGAGGGGACAGGCAGTGAAGGCTTCCCTCGGCCTCCTCAGGGGGCTGCCTCCATCCTGCCCTTACCTGTAGCCCCTGGCCGGTCTGGGGAGGCTGGGCTCCCAGGCCAGTGGTGGTGGTGGGGGTGATTTTCCTCACGAAGCCCCCACTCCGTCCACTGCTGCCAGACACCCACGAAGCAAGCAGTTTCCGGAGCTCTCCTGCATCAGGGAAGTCTGAGTTCTTAGTTCGAGAACCTCCCTCCACTCCCCTCCCCAAGCATCCTGGATGCCAAGTATTTGTGGTACCCAGGCAATGCCCGAGAACCTAACAACGGAGTCGGGCCAGTGACGGAGTCAGGCCAAACGGCACTTCAGGGCACTCACGAAGGGATGGGGAGACTGGGGCACTCACCGATATAGGGGCAGCAGGTGTAGAGCAGCTGCTGGTCCACCACAGGCACACTGTCCTGGGGTAGGAGAGGCCAGTGTCAGGCAGGCAGGCTTCCCTCCCCTCCCAGTGACCCCAGAAACAGGACGGTCAGGCAGGAGAATTCCATGATGGTTAAGTCTCTATCCTGGCTTGTCTCCTGCTGGGCCTTTCCCAGCAGCCCACTCCCTTTATTCCTGGGGTTCCCATGGCTCTGACTGGAACCCAACACTCACCAAGCCATGCTCTGAGGCTACCATGTCCACTTCAAAGGGATCCGACTGACCCTCTCCCAGAAAGAACAAGTCCTCAGGGACTGTGGGAATCTGGCAAGAGACGAAGGCAGTGGCAGCGCCAGTCTGCACCAGAGGCTGTCACACCTCCCAAGCTCAAGGCGCCAGGCTTTAGGCCAGGTTGAAAGTGACCTCCTCTGCAACTGCAGCAATCCCCACACCTCCTCCAAACCTCTACCTCTGGCCCCTGCGTCGTTTACACTTAGACATGTTCCCACGCCCTCCATCTGGTCCTCACTCTGCACACCTGGAAAAGCCAGCCCAGGACAGCAAGTAGCAGCAGCTTGTTCAGGAAACACATCTCCCCTTCATTCTCCTGTGATAAGACCAAGCTCCTAAATGGTAAATGGAGGGTGTGAATGGATTTGTGCAAAGAAATGAAGGCTGTGGAGCAAGCGAAAGCTATCACTGGCAAGGCTGTTCTCAGGAACAGACCTAAAAGGGACTGTTGGCATGTAGGCAGCCAGGAGCGCCTGTTTCCCCTCCCATGTCTGTGTTCCCTCTCATCTGGGCCACCTTAGGAACAGAAAAGGGCCAATGAAAGTACAAGTAACTGCCCACTGTCTGCCTTTGAGGAGCAAATCCTGCCTTTCCTCCGAGGCTCAGTGTGGCGGCGGCGGCGGCAGCAGGCACGAGGCACAGACTGCTCGGCCTTCTTCGTGGACAGTGGGCTCAAGCAATGCTCCCACCACCCCCTGCTCTTTTAAGCCTTAGCCTTCCTCTACCCACCGGTGCAGGCGCAGCAGGACAGTGAAGACGCTCCGGTAATAGTCCAGCAAGGGGACGACATGGTCGGCAAAGGAAAGGAACTCCACCAGCCAGGGTACGGTGAGCACCACCCGGCGGGCCCGCAGCCCCTGCTGCAGCAGAGTGTGCACGTCCAGGACCGGAGGGACCTGGGAGGACCAGTGGTCATTCAGTGGCGGGTCCTCAGGAGGGGCTGGTAATGCCCTCTGACCTGCCTGGTTTCCAGAATAGCCCAGGAAACCAGTCCACTTCAGTGCCTTGCTGGTCCTCCCAGCTCCCTCCTTACCAGCATCTCCCACCCATTCACCTGGCTCCTCAGGGCCAGAATGGAGTCCTGAAGCTCACCAGTCGGGGGTGGTTCAGGCCCCCGGTATGGCAGGAAAGCCACAAAGCCCAGGAATTTAGCCAAAAGTCTCAGGCTAAGCAGCACCACAGCGAATTGCCTCCGTTCACCCTGCATGGAATCAAGAGAAGTAAAAGATCCTAGGCATAAAACTTCTAGAACAATTCCAAATCTGTTGTGAAGTTTTTCTTGAACATACCCCTTCCCTCCTAGTCACAGCCCATCAACTCTTGTGCCCCGTGTGTCCTAACCTGCCAGTCCACGTCTGACTCCCCGTCGTCACTGGGCTCGTGCTGGGGCAGGGCCAGGCCGTTGAGCTCCCGGATCTTCAAGCTCAGACTATCCATGAGATGCTGGTTAAACTGGAAGCTGGGGAGGGGGTGGGGAATCAGCACCAGACGAGGTACAAAAGAACCAGAATCAAGAAGGGCTGCTCCAGGCAGAGACTCAGCAGGGTAGACAGGGAGGCCACGGAGTGATGAATTTAGCAATGTGGCCGGAGAACGAGACGTGAAACGGAGTCAAAGTGTGAGCTGGAAGGAGCCAGACATCACCTGGTCCCCGCTGTTCCACTCAGGCAAAGGAGGGTAGGGAACACTCTTTAGGCCTTTGGGAAGCCAAACCTCTCCTGGCCTCTGTCCCATACCCTGCAAGATACAGGGGACCTCTACCTGCTGGCACTAAGGATGAAGTCCCTAAAGAAGCCTTGACAGCCTGGGAAGGTGGGGGGCGGGCACGGCCCCCCACTGCTCTGAGGGGCCACCAGCCGCTCCTGCAGACGTCGCAACCGCCCCAGCTTGTCAGCTCCCAGCATGCTGAGCACATCTGGAGCCTCGCCCAAGACAGCAGCCCCAGCACCACCAGGGTGCTGACACATCTGGGGCGGGGGGGGGGGTGGGGGGGTGGGGGGGGAAGGAGAGAGGAGAGAGACCAAAAAACCAGTAAGTGGGAGAAGGACTAAGCAAAACACGGAGAAAGTACTGCACATTTATGGAATCCCAACTCTGTCAAGCGCTTTAGATACTTCTTTTAAGGTAGGGATTATAGTCTTGTTTTATAGGTGAAGAAACTGCAAGTGCAAGGTTAAGCATTTGTCTAGGGTCATTAGAGCTAGGATTTGAAACTAGGCCCGAGTACTAAACACAAATCGAGGAAAAGAAGGTGGTCACGGGCTGGGTGAGGGCGTGGGGCACATGAGAGAGTACTCTGGTTTTTCTGTGGCCACCTGAGCTTCAGTTGCTACCCAAGTAGTAGTAGACTCCTATTCAAACTCCAGCCCAGGATCTGCCTGGCTGTCCACTCTGTCCCAAAGTACCAGCCATTACTTAGCTGCCAATAATACCTACTGTTCATTGTAGATTCATCTCCTGCTGGGGCTATTACCTGGAGAAGTTGTTTCTGGAAAAGGCGGACAAAGTGGCTGTGGTTGCAGGCTGCGGACAGTTGACCCATCATGGTTCTGAGGAATAAAAGGCAGGAATAGGGTGTGCAGGAGGAAGTAAGAGGGAGAAAGATCTGAGAGAACAAGCTGGTCCTTGGGCTTTTTGATCCTTTCCCAGGGACTTGAGCAGACCTCTGTCAAAGTGGGCCAGCACAGGGATACGGAAAAAGGTAAGGGATCTTTCGTCACCAAGATCTCTTGAGGCTAGAGATATACTTAACCAAACAAGACATAATGGCACCCCTGAAATCTGCAGTACACACCGAGTGCCTGTGAGTTTAGGATCAATGCAGAAGGCAGATGACTGGCCAGAGGGTGTGCATTCTGCAGCCTAGTCATCTACCTGTGCAAAGTGATCAGACCCACCCAAACTAGATGATGGAGAAAACAGCTTGCAGGGGTCTATCAAGTGACTAAGAGCTTTGCACTTTTCCAAGCATTTGCCATTACAGAACAAGTACGAGGCACTTCTGAGTGGAAGGACTTGGAGAGACCAATTCCCTTTGAAGAGAGGCAGAGTTGTCAGGAACTATAGACATTAAAGAGACTTTGGGCTGGAAGGAGTGGGGAAAAGCCTCCCCCCAGTCAGCTCCCCATGCAGCACTGCTGCTCACTGCCAGAGCAAGAGAGACAAGGTGACCAGTGTGAGCACCCACCTGATCCTGCTGCCCAAGCCCTTCTCAAAATCCCAGCCGGGCTCCTCATGACGATCTTCCCACTCTCGAAGCACCTCATAAAATACGTCCCTGACACACAGAGAAATGCCTAATCAGAGAAATGCCTGAGGCACAGCTGCCTCTAACTCATTCCCAGTAGCGCCTTCCCTCACTTGCAAAAGCTGAAGACGGGACAGCCCCATTTTTCAATCTCTCCCAAGTTCTCTGCATGATGGTAACACTGCAGGAACTGAAAGTCCATCCTGGCACATCTTGTCTGAGACCCCTGAGACTACAGTCACTATGATAAGGCTGCCTAAGCTCAAGGGTTCAAGTCCAGGGACACAAAACAGAATGAAGCCAAGTGGCCCTTATGATGGCTAGTAGGAAGGCCCTGGTGATACTAACCCACCACCTGTCAGTGCCAAACTCCTAGTTTCTATGAAAACAAAACAGCTGTCTATTAACTTAATTCCCTCCCCAAAAGTTCCCTTTTTCTTATCACCTCTGTTTTTTAAAAGTGTGAAAGGCTCGGTCACTGGAGAAGTTGGCACGATTGTCAGTCTCTGGCTGAAAGGAGACAGCTTGAGCAGAGGGTGGCATCTCCAGAGAGACCTAAAATATGGCAGAGACGTTAGGAACTGAAGCCTGCAGGGTGATCCTCAGAGAACTTCACCCCCTTATTCCAGCCCAGAGTTAGCCCACATGACACTTGAGTGTTGTGAGCAGGGTGTCCTGAATGTGTCAAAGCTGGGAAGGGGCAGGTCCAGAGCAGCAGACATCTAAGCTGGGGTCACTACCTTGGCAGCACTGCCTTCGTAGGCAGCTCGAAGGCGGCCTTGCAGAGCTGGTGAGAAGCACAGCAGCCGCTCATTCTCTGCTAGCAGCTTTAAGGTCCCTTTGTCCAGGTGGGAAAGGACCCTGCAACAATAGCACATATGACTGAGACTGGGATACAGACTACAAATAGGAAGCAGGCACTTGCACACCACACAGAGCACGTCAAGGCATGGAGCAGGTATGTAAGCCCAGATATGTATGCAAGGTCATGGGCTGAGGATCAAAGACAATGGAGGCAAACGGGGAAGAAATGAGACCTTCAGAGCAGGGACCAGGAGAGCAGGGACCAGGGACCAGGCTAATGACAGGAACATTAGCCATAAAACCAAACAAAGGTCAGCTGCCAAAACCACAGGGGTCCATTTGATTCTTTCAGGGGCTAAATTCATAGCCTTGACACAAAATTAAAGATTACAGGTAGGAAAAGGTCCAGGGCCACTGCGCTTGTGTTAGGCACAAACATGCCTCCAAGTGGCAATGCAAACAATGCCCAAATGCTTCAGCCCGGGAAACTCACTGAAACTGATGTTCCAAAACCTGCACTGCAAAGAAGACACAATCGTGGATGCTCTGAAACAGCGGATTTTCCAGGGAGTCTAGAAGGATAGTACCAAGCTGTCAGTTAAGAATTGTCTCATCTCCAGATCCCATTTCTCAAAAGGCGGCTTGCTCACTGACCTAGGGCATCTGGACTCGGTTCGTGGTCATTGTGCTTGGCAGCCACCATCCTCCGCGCAGTAAGGAGCTGAAGGACGAAGAAAAGCTCCAAGAAGAGGTTTGGTACCAGGTTCTCTGTATATAAAAAGAGATCCCATGGTACTGGGCACCATTTGGAGGCAAGGCTCAGTTATGCCTGCCTGATCAATTCTCTTGCCCTGCAGTTCTACAAGTGTCTCCGTTCCAGCTCCCTCTGCTCTCACTCACCAGCAATGCATGAGGAGTAGACAAGGGCTACCAGCTCTAGGCGCTGGCGGGAAGACACTCTGGCAGGGTCAGCAGGCTCATCTGTGAGGCTTCCTGTCCGGCTGGGGAGTGGCGACCCCGATTCTGGGGTGGGACAAGTGGGGACAGGTGACTGCAGCAACTGCTTAGAGCTATGGGGATAAAAAGATGTGATCAGCAGTCAGCCTGGCTTCCCCACCACAGCCACACTGAGGTCCCTCCAGAGAAGACATCAGCAGCCCAAGAAATGAACCCAGAATCCCCAGGGGGGAAATCAATTCCAGGGAAAAGCCCTGCAGATGTCCCCACAGGGAGGAAGCTAATATTCCAGGGAGCGGCAAGGCCATACCGCTCCTTCCTGAGCATCTCCCGCTCCTCTTGCAGACTTCTGCACCCTGGGGGAAGGCCAAGGCCCCAAGGGCTAGTGTCCAGGGCTGAGGGTTGGGAACTGGGGACACAGCTGATTGGGGGTGAGGTGAAGCAGGTCTTGGGCTTGGAGAGTGACCGCTCTTCGCTCACCGGAGTTGGGTTGATCCTGCGTGAAGGCTTCGTCCTGCTGAGAGTAGCCACAGGCTTTTCTCAAATTCCTATCTTCAAATATATCCCCTCCACAACCACAACAGCTGGGCCTCTTGCAAACCGCCCCCCCTCCACCACCATTATAGTTATCTCATCCCCAACCTTCTAACATTCCCGTGCTCCACTGCGGAACGCCCAGCCCTAATTTACTGACTCCCCTAGCAGAGCCTGAGAGCCACCCATCTCCTGCATGAGGGCTGATTCTCACCCTGCAGGGCCGGGAGGAACCGAGCCTACGGGAGGGAACTCCTCCAGGTTGCTGAGGTTTGGTGGATCAGAGAGCGCGAGGCTGGGACTGCTGGGGCTGCCAGAACCCCTAAGCCTCCGGCCCCCGGCCCAGGGCACGCTCTCCCCGCTGACCCCCTCCTCCGGGGCCCCGGGGCCGCGGCCTCCTCGCTCGCGGGCCGACCCCGGGCACCGCCTCCTGCCACCGCGGCGGGCCAGAGGGGCCTCGGCGGCGGTGCTGGGGGGCTCGGTCGGAGGGAAAAGCTGGCTGCGCGCCCCGCGGCTGCCCCGCGGCGGGCCTCCCGCCCTCCCGGGCAAGACAGCCGAGGCGCCCGGGGCCTTGGCGGGGGTTGGGGGGCCCTGCGGGAGGACGCGGCTGCTCTGCTCTCTCAGGAAGTTCAGCAGGAACGGTACGAATTCTTTCCGCAGTGGCTGGAGTGAGCTCAGCGCGGCCGCCTCCCCAGGGTCATCCTGGGGAAGAAGCAGAGGTCGAGGGGCGAGAGGGTCAGCTGCCAGCCCCGGGCCGCGGGCCGCCGGGGCCGCAAGGCGCGCCGAGGGTGGGCGGCCCAGGCACCGGCGCCCACTCGGCCCGGGCGTGCGGACAGGCACCCAGGAAGAAGGGGCCTGGCGGGCTGGTCTCTCCCGCGGGAAGCAGATTCCGGTCAGGCCTGGGGGCGTGTCAGCGCCGTACCTCCGAACTCTGGGCGCTGCGCGCGATCCACCGCACGGCTGCTTCCACCGACACCTCCTCTCGCAGCAGCGACTCCAAAACCGCCGCCATCCCGGTCGGGGCGCCCTGGGGCGACTGCGCAGGCGCCGGCGCGCCACGGGCAGCCTGGGAGGGGCGGGGCCGGCGGCGTGGAGCGACCGTTGGGTCGCAGGGCGGGGCCGGCGGCGGGGCGGGGCGGGGCCAGGGGCGGGGCCGGCTCATGTTCCGGCCTGTGGTCAAGGCTTCGCTGGGTCCGCGGTCCCCGCAAACAGACCCAGTGGTAGATTAAATGCAGACGCACAGCCCCCAGTGAGGCCCTGCCTCGGCTGCGCTGGCCGGAGGGGCGACCGGACTTGAGCTGGAACTGTGTACCCCGAGGGACGGACGCAATTCTGGGGAGACCAAGGGCCCAAGAGAGTGGACAGAGGGTAAAGGTGAACAATTCTCCGAATAGAGACACACCATCCTACATCTGCTCTGAGCACACTTTCAAGAGTTAAGTTTTCTAGATTCAACTGTCACCACCCTAAAGAGGTTATGAAATTAACATAACTCCTCATTTTGACCTTGTCTTTCTCAAAGGCTGACTTTTCAATCCCTTGGCCAAGCAGCATTCACTGGTTTTCCAGCGCTCACCATCAATTGACCATTTAGGACAGAATTCTTACTGGGAGGCTTTTTATACTACCCAAGCCACAACAATCCATAAAAAGTGCCTCAGGCCACTCTGCACACAGAACTGCTTGCTTGTAGCTTTATTTACTCCTTTACATATTATAGTAATAAGTTTACATCAGGTTAACATTTCAACTACTTTGCAGTTGATAAGTCAAGAGGCATATTCATGATTAGTTTCTGGGAGCTTGAGTTATTTCTTACTCTTTTATTTTTTGAGACAGTCTCACTCTGTTGCCCAGGCTAGAGTGCTGTGGTGTCAGCCTAGCTCACAGCAACCTCAAACTCCTGGGCTCAGGTGATCCTTCTGCTTCAGCCTCCTGAGTAGCTGGGAATACAGGCATATGCCACCATGCCTGGCTAATTTTTTAAATATAATTTTAGTTGTCCAATTAATTTCTTTCTATTTTTAGTAGACGGGGTCTGGCTCTTGCTCAGGCTGGTTTTGAACTCCTGACCTTGAGCGATCCACCACCTGGGACTCCCAGAGTGCTAGGATTACAGGCGTGAGCCACCGTGCCTGGCCTCTCATAATCAGGACAGGTGAAGCAGTGCCCTTGGCCTCCTGAGCATTCCTCTGGTTCAAAGGAAAGATTACAGGCATAAAGGAGAGAGGGTGGGGTGAGCAGGAATCCCTCTAGTGGTACAAAGGGTGTTTCCTGTGGAGAAGGAAAAAGTAACTCCCGCCAGACAGAATGATGTGCTGAAAGGGGGCTTTCAATACTTTTATTACAGGGGAACCATCTCCTCATATTTTTGAACCCTGGTTTTCACCTGCAGGGGCACTGAACACCTAGTTTCTATTCAGCCCAGAGCTTCTTTTTCTAGGTCACTTCTAGATGTGGTACTGCAATTACAGTAACACTTTCTGCTCCCAG
This sequence comes from Mirza zaza, assembly GCA_008750895.1. Lineage (NCBI taxonomy): Eukaryota > Metazoa > Chordata > Mammalia > Primates > Cheirogaleidae > Mirza > Mirza zaza. Next base: position 8,204 of record VSMD01064740.1, on the reverse strand, counting down.
TTGATCTTGTAACCTCTGGTGCATTCAATAACTGTATTAAATCAAAAATAATACTTCCCACTTTTGAAATCCAGACCATCACACAAATAGAACGAAAGTTTGCATGCGGAATGAATATTTTATTACTAGATTATAAAAATAAAATACAAAATAATTTTAAAACAGAACTTAAAACACTGTACAAAGCTTTAATATGATACAAATGGGAAAATTAAATAAATAATTACACTTTTATGTACAGATGGCCTATACAAAAGCACTCCATGTTTCTGCCAATACTCTATGTCCTTGGTTGCCTGAGCAAAATCGTATAAAGGGAGCTACTTGGAGGGGAAAGAGACACAATATAATGCCATTGGTGGTATTTCAAATAGCAGTTTCTCATCTCTCTGATAGCAAGTAGAGAAGATAAGGAAAGAAAAGCGAAATTATTAATTATTAAAGTCATCTGTTCTAACTCATTGGTCTTGTTCAACAAGAGAGAATTCTGCTTTGTGGCTGAATCTGATTTAACAGCTACCAGTAGCTCATAACATTCAAGATTTATATCCAATTTCAATCTAGATGTGTGCCTCCTTTTTTCCTAAAAGTTGGGAATTTGTAAGTAAATGGCCCAGTGAAATAGGTGCTGGCTATTTCAGAAAGGGAGTCAGAAGGGGGACCAAGAACTGTGTATCAGGGAGAATGAAGGGGCTCAAGCCTGCGTCATCTGATCTGTTCTCTTCTTTACTCAATCCGCCCAATCCAATTTCAAAGCCACAAGTGGTCAGTGTTATATTTCTTTTATCTTCCTATCTTTGTATTTCTGAAAGCTTTTTACCTTAGTAGACTAATATACCTATCTGTCGAATAGTTCAAAGAGAAAATTGTTTTGGAAAAAGTCCCAAGGGCTTTCCCCTCCATGGGTAGCTCCCTAAAATAAATCACATTCAAGTTCTGGTAGCCTTGTTTTACCCCTTGTAGGTGAGTGAAGAATACCCAGAGTCCAGGTATGGTGAAGTGCTGTGCATGAACTTTTAAGGATTTAAATAGTATAAGAGGAAAAAAGCATCATATGGCAAGGGTAGTCTATATAAAAACTTTGTTTACTCAATGTTTTTAATTAGGTGAGTGAACACTTACGTACACAATACAAAACAATATTAAACTACTAAAAAGACATGTAAAAATCCTATCCATTGTTATGGAAAATTAGGTCATCAGCAAATTCTACAGTCACATAGAGTCAAAGATCTACCTCATCCAATCCTGTTCTCTAGGTTAGAAGGGATCCAGAACCTTTGGCCCAGGGTATCTCAGAGACATGGCCAGCATTACCAGTGTAAACACTGTGCCCATACTTTTACTTCTTACTAAAGAGGAAGCAGAAAACTGCTAAATTGCACAAGGCAAAAAAAGGAAAGGCTTCACTTCTTTTACATGTCTCCTTAAGACCAAGGGTCCAGAAAAGTTTAAGGAAATATTCAAATCATTACTGAGTAATTTAACTTCTTTGCTATTCAGTGTCTTGCGAATGTGTGGAACCTCAAGGTGATCCTGATCTTGTCACATACTTTACCTCTCTGATCCAACTTTGCTCAAGGGGAATGAGCATCAAGCTTACACAGTTTTAAAGGAGAAGCAAATAATCACAACTGACTTAGAAAATGTCTTGATGGGCCAAGACTTTAATGTTATCATTCCATGTCCAGCCAGGGATTGAGGTGTGCAGCATCCAAATTCCCCTTTAAGTGGACAGGGAACCTTGTCCCATTGTCCTGGAGTTACCTAAGAACTACAGGAATTCCCCATATACCTCCTATAGTTTTCCCTAGCAATGTTGGGCAACAGATTCTGAGACTATCTTAAATTTCTCATAATTTCAGAGGCAAGGCCAAAATAATGAGAATACCCAATGATATGATGAGTTTCCACCTACTTTTACATCCTCTGGTCCATGCCAGAGTTTTATTGGGTGAGGACAGGGAAATAGGATATCCCAACAACCACCAAGCATTTTCAATATGCTATATCTTCCATAGGGTCTGAGGACTGGACCTACCTGTAGTACCCTTATCTAAGTTAAGATCTAAAAATGCATCTGTGGTTTCTGAACGTGGGTACATATTGACATGTAAAGAGCACTACAGAAGTTACATGCCTTAATCCTGAAATACTTTTCATAGATCGGTAGCTATTCTGCTAATATACTGTCTACAGAACCAAACTCAAGAAAGTTAAACAGTGCAACAGTAGCTGTCAACCATTCTACCTCCTCAGTGGTGCAGATGCTAAAGTATCTCTCCCCTTAGGCAAATCCCAATACACCTATGGTAAATACACATGAATAGAAATGGGCAGATTTTAACAGAGTAAATGCAAACAACTTAATTCCAAAATATATGAACATAACAGAAGAAATGGTTCTTTAACATATGCCATGTATTGATAGAAAAGAATGGAAAAAGTTTTTAAAATATTGAAAAATTCTGATCTCCAAGACTAAATCTAGACTTCTCTACAAATAGATATATTTTCAAATAGCCAGAGTAAGATGTGTTTTTTTCCCCTAAGTCTCACTAAATTCTGAATTCTGGATCCAGTTTCTCTTGTCACTAATTCCTAATGTTAGATTAGGAATGTAAAAATCATCTGCTCTTGGGAAAAAAGCATCTGTTTTTAATTCAAAGCTATTGGGTATAGAAAAACTAATTATGGTTTTAACTATCTGTGTGTGGGTTTATAAAACATGCACCAATGTACACTTTTCCCTTTTAGATTGAATGCAGCTATAGAAACATTAGAATAAAAATCTGTGGCCTGGAAGGAATCTCTGGTGACTACGGAAGAACCTCAATGTTCCCACTGTGGCTAGGGGCTAAACAGAAAGAGATATTGCACATCTAGAACACTGACTTAGTAAGCAGCTGAGATTTGTTTAGTATTTGAAAGCAAATGATATAAAGTGGATAATGACTATAGTGGGTCTCAATTACCATTCTGCTACTTATTTAGGACTTGATTAACTTGGCAACTTTTATAAAAAACATTCACTTCACAACATGCAACTTAAAAAACAGTAAATGCCACTATTAGCAAGGCCAGCTTGCATACCGGAGTTGAGAATGAGAGTGCTTGCTTGCCTAGGGTTTAACATTCAAAGATATTTGTAATCTGTATTTTAAGGTTAAATTTGAAATGACTCAATTTTCCTTCTTTGTTCACTATATATTAAAGTTAAATGCCTTTAAGCTGTGTAAGAGATTACTATGTGGGATTTTAATATTTCATCCAATCCATACACCCAGGAGATTTGGTGGCATAATTTAGGAGGAATGTTACCTAAAGGTATTGAGCTGTTGCTAATTCTATCTTCTGTTCCACCCAAGTAATTCCAGGGACTGGGCAAAGGCAAGTTTAACGAGGTAACCAGCCATTCTGTTGCGACAGAAGAAACTAGGAGGTACTTGATTTTCAAAAGACAATTTTAACTTTTGCTCCATACTACTTTTAGTATATATAGTTTGGCTTGACTATAAAGGCATGTCCATCATCTTAGGTAGAATAACCAAATTGGTTTAAAATTACTTGGATGATCTATGTCACTAATTTCTGAAATATGCTGGCACTAAAAAACTCAAAAATAAATAAATAATAAAGAACTAAAAAAACCAAACCCAAAAACAAAACACCGAACCAAATCAAACCATAAATCTCATTCTCTGTATTGTACTTTAAAATAAAACAAAAATAAAAATCTTTGTGCCCAAAGTGCTTGCTCAGGTTTGCCAACTTCTATTTTTAGCCTGAGCAACATCTAACATCTAAAAGCACATATTATGCTTTTAAAAACCATAAAGTAAATCTCTGTATAAGACAGTACTTCTAAGCAGACCTATTGATACATAAGATATAATTAGTCTGTTTTCTTTTGAAAGTATCTGAGTAGAAACATCTTTGGTTAACTCTTTCCTCTATAAACAAATAAAAATTCTTACACAATGAGGTTGTTTATCTTGAGTTTGTCAATGCTATTTAGAAAAGGAGGCAACACAGTAGGAAGGGTGGGGAAAAAATGTAAGGAGAGAGAGAGAAAACATTCATTTGCCACATTGCCCTCACTGTCAGTTTTGACTGCCAGCACAGAAATGCCGACAAGAAATGAAATCCCACACATACCACAGTTGCAGCTTTATCAGCTTTTCCAGTGGTTACTATTAGCACATTCCTGATGAGAGGGATCAGGATTTAAAGCCAGCTACTTTTTATAGCATAATGTAACTAATACAACAGGAAAAAGATAATTTTATTAATTACCCGCCCTACTGTCCCCTACAAAAAAGGTGAGGTGAAAAGAGGAAAGTAGAATGGCAATTTTTAAGAAACATTTAAAAAATCTATTTATGTCAGACCCATGATTATCAACCCAGTTTATCCACTTTAACCATAACGACGAAATTATGTGATTAACATGACAAATCACTGAACCAGTATTACAAGCATGTCCCAGTCATTTTTTTCCCCTGATAAAATCTTTTTTAAATGAGAAATAACTTATCTTGGCTTGTTAAAGACTGCCAAACCTTGCATTATACACAAGTAAGGCAAGAAGAATCTGAGGTGTCACATGCCAAGAACATATTTTCAGAAAATGAAGATAGGCAAGGCCCAAGTGTACACTAGGCACACAACAGAAAAGGAATTTCGCCACCTGTGATCTTGAAATTACAAATGTAGAATGAGAAAGAATGAGTTTATATAAGCATATGTCTCTCTATATATTTATAAATATTTATATAATTTACCATGAAGACATGCAAATAGTGTTATAGCAACTATTATACAATAAAATACAGAAGGACAGGTCTTCCAATATTACAGTTGCTTTAGATAAACAGCAGATATGTCTTATCTATTGCATTCCCCTGTAGTGTTTGCAACTGAAGAGAAATTAAGATTCCACACTAGGCTACGTTTCTTTTAAGAGACCTTATATGCCTCAATAGTGTTTTGAGTTTGTTTTTTAAAAAGCTCAACACAGATAAAGAGAACAAGTTCAGTGCAGCTTCAGGGCAGCTTTGATGCAGCATTAGAATATGTTCACTTGGTGAGGAAATGTATTTCTTTCTTTTTTTGTTTTCCAATTCAACCATATTAGGTTTGGCAGCAAACACAAGGTCAAACAGAAAGCACAGATGTTTGCTTGAAGGCAAATTTCAACAGTAAGCAGACCAATTTACCTGACCTTAATAAGGTCTTTACAACACAAAACACCCCAAGAGTATAAAAGAGCCTGTTTAAAAAGTCTGGTATACTTTAATTTTGCCTGATTCCTGTTAGCAGAAGAGTGAGACTAAAACAAATATGGTCCTCCTTATAGCTTTGTAAATTGAGATTACGTAGAAATCAGGCCAAGAGGCCCAAGTACTGAACTAAACTATAGGAGAAGCAGGTAATAAAACACTAAAAGAAAAATATTTAGGCTAAATTTATTTCCCCAGATATTCATTCCTTATTGGCCAAATGTATAAAATACAAAGTTTGAGGATTATAAACCTCTATAACTGCTTCCCTGGTATTATCTTGGAGGTTGACATTAGAAATAGTTGCTATCTAGAAGACTTAAGGAAGCAGTTAATTCTGGTCAGTTTTCCTTCTACAAGGAAGAAACGTAACAGAGAGGAAGAAAGTTCTTCTATCTTGAAGGATATTGCCCCACACTTTAACCCTCTTTCCCTAAACACTAAAGCCTGCAAAGTAGCTCTAATTAGACTTTTCTTTCCTTCATGTAAGTTTCTCAGTTATCTTTCACAATAAAAATGTACTAGGTTAGGACTGCTGCTCCCTCCCCCCAAAATATTAGGGGGCTGAAAAAAGGTAATTGGATTTGAAATTCTATTAGGATGTATTGTTAAAATAAAAGAAGAGGGACTGAATCAGGCGAGAAACACTGACTTTTAAAAATGTGTAATCCAGGGAGGGTATTAGGAATGAGGCAAAGTGAAGGTGCAAATTCTCCGTACACTAAATAAACACACAAACCAAATATACATGAGTCCTGGCTCCCTGGCAACGGACTTCTTACATAATTTAATATCTGAACAATGACTCTCCAGGGTTCGGAAGTTTTGAATGAAAATATCAAACAAGAAGTTTCACTTTTGCTATATAATCTTTGAGTAGAGGCTTAAAAAATTAGGCAAAACCCCTTAAAATTCCATTCTAACTCTTAAACGGCAGCTAAAAAATGAAAGCTCATTTAACGAGTTTCTCCTCCTTGGATTTTGCTGGATTGCCCCTTCCTATACAAAGGCATTCATTCCTGATCTGCTTGCTGCCTGCCATTGGTATCGCACATTTATGTCTTCTTACAAATAATTGATCATGTTACTTTCTTTTGCAAGAGAAGATCAAGACTGATTTTTTAGATAGACAGTATGGGGACACACATGCATCAGGTTTAGGAGGAAGATCTCACACCTTTCATTGAGATGCAGCCGGCTCCTATCTGCTGAGTTTACTGGCTGGCTTATTCTTTCCTGGGGGGGTTTTAGTGCTGGCTGAGTGGTGGTGGAGGCTGCCGGATCCTTTCAGGCCATTCTTGCTGGGTTTGCAATGCTCCTGTTGGCAGGACCTCCTGGAGGAGGAAGATCCTGAGTGGCTGGGAGGTGACTTGCTTCTCCCCAGATGTGGGGATGAACTCCTCTGGTCATGGTGGGGCCGTCCAGCCCTAGATGGTGAGGAACTAGACGTGCGAGGCAAGGATGAGCTTCGAGGAGACGCACTGGGACTCCTCCGAGGGACAACTGGACTCTTGGGTGGTGTTTTTGGATTGTGAGAAGATCCTGGACTCTTGCACTGAGTAGTACTCCGGGGTTTCTGAGATCCATTTTGAAGAATTTGGGCCAGGCGGGAAAAAAGGTCTGAGTCGGAGTTACTACTCCCTAGAACTTTATATCTGCGTAGCCTTAAAAGAACAGAGAAAACATGTTTTCATTTTAATTCATATTTAAAGTGTGCCTAAAAGACCCAAATCATAATATGTATATGTGTGCAGAAATCAGAAAATACAGTAACAAGATATGGAGTTACTCTTTCATGTACTAGTTGTATGACCCTGGGCAAGTTATCTAACCTCCCCCAGCTTTCAAAGGGAATACCACCTATCTCACAGGGTCACTGAGTAGACCAAGTGCAGGAACTCAAGTACTTAGAGGAATGTCTGCCATGCAGAAGCACTTAAATGATGCTAGTTGCCTTCTTCCTGTGGCATGCCCGCTCTACTAATTTGAAGATTAACTTAATGAATTGTCTCTAGCATGTTAACACATGAGAGAGTAAATCATATTGTATAAGGCTGCTAGGACAGGAATTCTGCAAACATTAAATCCCATAATGTAAGTCTTCCCACTACACTCACCAATAGTAGGAGCTACAGATAAAAGTACACTCTAACCTCACTCTCTGGACCTCAGTTTCTGCCTCTGTCAATAGCATGGCATTCAGGAGAGGTGGGTGTGGGCACTGACTGCCCACCTTACTGGCAACTGAGCTTAGGCTTCTGAATTCTAAATCTAGAGAGTATTCATATTAATAGCAATGTCTTTTCTACCATAAATGTCCTTCTGGTTTGGCCTAAGACTCAGATAAAATGGTACACATAAGTGTTTTATAAACTATAAAGTGCTCTATAATAGTACTTTAGTGGCAATACTAAATAATGTGGTAATAAGGGCCTTAAGGCCCTTCCAATAATAAAACTATGGTAATTAAAAGTGTACAGTAAAGGAATAGACAAATGAATGGAACAGAGCATTGAATTCCAAAAGATATTCATGTTTTTAGGGGAAGTAAGTACTGAGATATCACTACTTAGGAAAAAAACCTTCATGCCATACACAATAATAAACTTTAGATGGATTAAAAATCTATACACAAAACACAAAACTATAAAGGTATCAGAAGAAACTACCTTTTAAAAAAATTTTAGGGTTGAAGTGACCTTCTGAAAGATGATATAAAACACAATTCATAAATGTAATCAATTCCATTAACACTAACTTTTCTATCACACAAAAGGTACCATAGTCCAAACTAAAATTCAAACAACAGATTAGGATAAAATATCTTCAACATATTTTGCAGAGAATGGTGTTAATATTATAATTAAGCAATCCAATAGAATGTTTGACATGAACATGGCCAACAACTCATAAAGCATCTTA